>JAJJMA010044063.1:0-12228 GCA_023529015.1 Papaver nudicaule
TCTCGACAGGAAAAAAAATCCCCAATCCTTCCGTTCTTCAAGCTCATTAGATATGAATCGAAGAGGTGATCCCAACCCTTTCGATCAGGAAGAAGAGGTCAATCCTTTCGCGGTAATACTCCCTTAGATCTCCCTCTCTCTCTCACTCTTTTGGTTTTCGATTTCATCTACTAAAATCTTGTTTTTTTCCTTCTATTTTTAGTAGTTTTTTGTTTCTTAGATCTTGTTCTTGTTGTGGAAAGAAAACGTATGATGCCGATTCATGAACGGGAGTAGTTGAAATTTATTTTGGCTATCAGTATTTTGGGTTCAAAATGTAGGTTATTTTAGAACACAATATTTCAAACCCAACAAGGAACTTAGGTAATTCTGTTGATGATTAGGTGAAAATAATTGATAATGAGTATTTTACTAGTTAGTAAACATCTCATCTGAGATTAACTACCCAGTTAGGGATTTTTTGTGGATAAGAGTGACAACAGATGATGTTCAAATTTGAGAATTTTCTCGTTGCTCCTTTAATCAAAATTGAAGCCAATAATGCTAAAGGTTAGACCGACCATTTCTGGTGAAAGGCGTGAAATGATGGCTTAGGGCCGTAAGGCCAAATCATTTGCCCTATTTGTTTCATAGGGAGTCCAATCAATTTAGTCAGTCTCCACTCACTCGGAAAAGTGAGGATGCTACTGATCAGTGAGGGTGGGAACTATGCGGTTTCTCTAGCACTACCTGCCTGTTTTGAAGTTTTTTTAACAGAATTAATTGATAACCTTTAGAAAAACCTGGCGTTGATGTAATCCCATCCTTGCTGGAGCCCTATGTTTTTTGAAAGGAAAATTGAGAGGTTACGATAATCCAATAGTATGGAAACTGTCATAGTCTCATAGAATCAACACAACTACCAACTACCAACGAAGAGAATGGGTACAACTACAGACTCAGATACACACTCATAAATCCTGTCACTTCTCTAAAATAAAGAATCATATGTCACAACAGAAGACTGTTGTTTGCCCATTATTCTGTTATTAAAGTCGATTGCAGTGATGCTGTAGATAATTTTTGTATTGGATGGTGGCAAGTTGGTTAATCCTTGGCATCTCTTGCGAAAAGGTTATTAGCCGTCAGAAACTTTTTTGTGATCATGTGGATCTCCAGCTTCTGCTTTAGTATATAGAGGAGGGAAAATAGCATCTCAGATTTAAAATTCGAGCCCCATGCCATTTTTTTTTTACAGTTGATGGCTTACTCAGTCATCGTAATTCCCTTCTTGGGAGGGAAATTAGGTACAAATTGGTTCTTATTTCGGTTCTGCAACCAACTGTTTAATATACTGATATTAACTATTAGTGTGGAGAATGATCTATTCCTCCTCATATTTTTTGTTGGCGCTCTGATCTGATTTTGGGCTTTCTAGAATTCTGCTGCACCTGCTTCAAAGTCACGTCTTGCATCATTGGTCCCTGAAGCACTAGGTTTTGGTCGAAAACATGATGCCAATGTGGATATACCACTGGATGCAATGAATGTAAGTATTTATTTATATTCTTAGTTATATCACAGAGTTTCTGTATCTTATAATTACTCTTGGGACATCAATTTGTTTACCCAAAGGCATATTGTGAATGTCAAACAGGATTCTAAGGATAGAGAAAGGGAGCTTGCATCTTGGGAAGCAGATTTGAAGAGGAGAGAACAGGTAAACTTGCACACATAAGCTGTTATACTAGTAAAAAATACTTAGTTTTTGTTATTTTACTTGCTGTTGTTTCTTTTGAGAGTGTTGCAATTAGTTTTCACAATTAACTCCTTCACTGCAGGATATCAAAAGAAGAGAAGATGCTGTCACCAAAGGTACGCTACGGATGTATGAACTAATCTTGTGCTGTTTTTTAATTTTAGTCTTTCCTTTTCTTCTTCAATAATGGGTTGTATTTTTTTTACTGTCTTGGTGATACAGCTGGAGTCCCTTCGGATGATAGAAACTGGCCTCCGTTTTTTCCAGTTATTCATCATGATATAGCTAATGAAATACCGATCCATGCTCAAAGGTTGCAGTATCTGGCTTTTGCAAGTTGGTTAGGTATGTGATACCTATATCTATTTCCTGGGAGATTACTCTCACTGAAAAGCTAATTGCTACTTTTCTTTACTTCATGAACATGATCATGAGCACAAACATAATAAGGCGTTTACTTGGTCGTTTATTGAGAGATGCGTGGTTCTTGACTTCTATGCTGGACACTTATTAGAATTCTCATTTCTTATAATACCATTATAAAAAGAAAAGCTATGTACTGTATTTAGACGAGTTGAGAATGGTGGATACTTGGAGTTCCTAGAGCTGGCTTATGTATCATAGATAACATAGAATGGATCACCTCCCAATATTCCTTATCAACAGTGAATTGTTGCTTATACAACAGAATCGTACTGAGACCTTGTTAGATGTGAATAATTAATTACATTTCATTGATTAAGATATCTTTATGATTGATGGAAAAAATTATGCTTGATGCATCAACCAGCAAAGCTTTTCAGGTTGGAGCGATGTTAGCCTCAACGTAGGAAAGGATTTAAATAATTCTTGGAAACGAGTTTATACTTTTAATCTGGATTTTTGAAGAAAAAGTGAAAACAAGTACATATACTTGGTGTCACCGACTCACCTTATATCATGTCTTAAAAAAATATATGAACCAAATACTGTTCATGCTTCTCTTAACAGTAACTTTTCTTTTTGCGTCAGACTAATATATTCGACGCATCATTATCCAGAATAAACACTGTTTATTTTAATTTTTGCAGGTATAGTTTTTTGTCTTGCATTCAATGTTATTGCTGTGACTGTCTGCTGGATTAGAGGGGGAGGTGTGCTTGTGCTTTTTAGACCTTATAAATTGCTCAATTTTAAACAAGATTATGTCCATTTAGTTAATAGCTTCTTCTTATAGAAGATTCACTATCTGCAGGTGTTAAAATATTTTTCCTTGCTATTATCTATGCACTTATGGGATGCCCTCTTTCATACGTGCTGTGGTACAGGCCACTCTATCGTGCGATGAGGTATGTTGTGTACATGAATCTTTTGAATTTCAAATGTATTTTCGTTAATTTCTTAAGGTCTCTAGTATCTGCTCTAATTTAAGAAATGCTTTTCTCCATGTTTCTGATTACCTCCAATAAACGAAAAATACACCTTTTCACGAAGAAGACTTATGTTTAACAAAAAAGTTCACATTTCTCTTTGGATTTGATGTAAGAAAGAGAATGTCATTCAACCTTTTCACTCACAAGACTTGAACTGCAATTCATTATTTCAATACAAAGCCGGCAAAATGAATGAGTTATGTGACAAAAGTGTTTTAGGCTATGGCCTCAAAATAACATGGAAAAGATGGCATTTCTAGCCTTCTATATCTCAAACTCCAACAATGAAAATCTGCTTGATCTAGTTTAACCAAAGTTGCTCCTTCCCTTGGACTACTATTATACACCATAACTCTTTGTAGGAGTCCAATAAGAAAGTTCCAAATCATAAGCATCATCCAGGTAATCAGCATTTGCTTGCCACATTTGGTCCGCTTGAACAAGAGCCAGTAGTTAGGCAATCAAAAGTCTCATTCTGTGAAGTAATCACTTTTGGAGTTTTCTCAAGACTTCCTGCCAAATAAAGTAGACCTAAGTGGACTCTTCTTTTCCGAAATACCCATACTGGCAAGTATGGCGGCTCAGCGAAAGCTTTGAGGAACGGTTTTTTTTTTTTTTTTTATTATTTTTTATATTTATTTTTATTTATTTATTTATTTATTTATTTATTTTGAATCCCTAGTTGCATGATGTTGATTTAACGAACTTGTGGATGTTGATATATGATTTTCTGCTTCTCAGGACAGATAGCGCCCTGAAATTTAGTTGGTTCTTCCTGTTTTACCTGGTGAGTTTTCTTAACCCTCTGTTCAATTATTTCTTACGTCTAACTTAGTGAATATTATTGATTCTAACTTAGTGAATCTTATTTGTTGTACTGATTTCATTTTCCTGGTGCAGATGCATATTGGCTTTTGCATTATTGCTGCTATCGCCCCTCCAATTGTTTTCCAGGGGAAATCATTTACGTAAGTTTTGTACTTCAATTATTTTTCTGTGTCCCTCACAAGATTTGTCAAGTAGGTTAAGTGGGGAAAACAATTCCCTATAGAGGTCATGCTCCATTCCTAACGCTTATTTATCCAAATCCAGTAATTTTATTTTAGTATGGATCTTATGTGGACTTCTTTGTGATGCTAATTTATATTCTCTGATCCCAGGGGTATTCTTGCGGCGATATCAGTCTTCTCTGACCATGTGTTACCTGGGGTAAGTTGTATGACATGTTTAATGCGCCACTTTTTGGTTATCCTGCAGAGTTGTTTCTCTTAAACTTAGCTGATGCTGATCCATCTACCTTCAATTCTTATGCCCGTGCTGCTTTATTTTATGCTCGATAAGAAGTCTGTTTCCTTTATCATATAACTTGCTTTTCTGTTTATCCGTCGTTCTTGCAGATCTTCTACTTGGTTGGGTTCGGTTTCTTTTGCTTAGAAACACTTCTAAGCTTTTGGGTACTTCAGGTTAGTTCCAATCGTCATCATCACTTCAGTTATATATATGTATACATATTATCCCTGAGCTGGTCTTCTGGTGGATACTTTCTGAATTTGAATTCAGAGTAGTGATTCGTGAACCGCATACCAAATATATATTTTTTTATCAGTTTTGGATGTCTTCTTATATAGACAGGCACTTGTGAAGTTAGGAAGCAGTAGTTTGTAAAAATAATTGCACTGACTTTTACGACCTTTTGCTTTCGTGCTCACGTACTCTAAACGTAAAATTCCATTCTCGGTTTAGTTGTTAAATTCCGAAGTCAAGTGAAAGTAATTAAACCTGTTTCTCGGTGTATAACTCGTGAGGAAAGTTCAGGACCTTTGAAGAATGGTTTTGTTGGCTGACATGTGTAGACCTACTCATTATGGCATCCTACTTTTAAGAAATGGGTTGGGTTTACTGATGTCTTCTTGAGCATTTCACATCATTTAAACTCCAGTCAATCACAGTGGTGGGTTCTAGTTGGGTGTAAGAAATTGCCACATCTTCGCTCTTTTGCCAAATCAAGATAGAGCATTTGCAAATCCCATTACAGCATGTGATTCGGTCAGATGAACCACGAACACAAATTTTGCATGTTTACCGACTTCCTTTCAGTCTATATCATTTTTACTGTAGTTTGATTGTATATTCTTTTGGTTTCCCATGCAGAAAGTTTACATGTATTTCAGAGGTAATAAGTGAAGAATTCCTACGCTCTAATCAGTATACCAGTCGAAATGATTGTTGGTGTTCATGTTGCAAGAAGTTGTTAGTATATTCTTTACCTTCTCTTTTAGACAAGTCATCTATTTCTTGTGATTATGAATGTACTTTGAGTGACACGAGGCTTGATTTTCTTACTATTTACCTTTTGGGTTCTGGAATACGATCTTCAAATCTTGTTATAGAAGAACTGATATATTAGGTTTATTTGGAATTAGGGCATTTTCAGTAAATTGTTGAATCGTAAATATTTTTGAAGCTCTTATTGTATTCGATGATGTGGTATTTTTAGATGTTTAGCTTGTGAACTTACTAAGCATATACTCGTCTGCGTGGTTTGAGATCATTCACTAGATTTGTTCAAGTACACTATTATACTGCGAAAACACCAAAGGTGCCCATTCTTCTAGGTTGTTACAATGCAGATCGTTTGTGTAGGTTGTTAGTTGTCTCCTACTTAGAGTTTTCCAAGATTCCAATTTGGAAGGGTCAGGGATAATTCAATCCCATGGTCTCCTAGGGAATCAAACAAAGTCTCCAATGATCAACAAATGCTCTTTAGTAATGAGCTTTATGGAATTTCGACGGGATATTGAAGAGCCCAAGCTGATAGAAAAATTGATGGCTGCAATCACTAGTGTCCATAAATTTAAAGGCTGATTTAGGGGCCGGAAAAAGTGATAGGGGGACCGGGATTTTTATCCCTATCCTAGAGTGTGTTATAAGGGGTGTCAAAATGATATGAAAAGTCTAAGTTACCCTTTTAAATTAAGGATTAACAAAAACCTTTATCTTCTTCTTCATCGTCTCCTCCCGTTGTTTAATTTTGTCTATGATTAAGTTTTTATGCTTTGATTCCTCTTTTGAATGTTTCAAAATGATAGTTCAGAGTGATTTTCGGCTGGGTAAAACCCTAAAAATCTAGACGAAAATCAATTATCGTCTATGTCGAAAAATAAGTTACCAAATGTGTCGCAGCCAATCCAGCCGAAAATAGGCTTAATTTTGAAAAAGCTAGCCGAAAATTTATTGTACATCGTCTTCTTCTATTTTCAGCTGGATTCTGGGTTAAAATTGAGCCGAAAATAGGCTATGGAATCACAAAATCTAATTTTCGGCTGGGTGAAACCCT
The DNA here is from genome assembly GCA_023529015.1 of Papaver nudicaule. Taxonomy (NCBI): domain Eukaryota; kingdom Viridiplantae; phylum Streptophyta; class Magnoliopsida; order Ranunculales; family Papaveraceae; genus Papaver; species Papaver nudicaule. The sequence goes on from JAJJMA010044063.1 coordinate 6,488, forward strand.
AAAAATCTAGACGAAAATAAATTATCGTCTGTATTTCATGCAACAAAATCAGACGAAAAATAAGTTACCAAATGTGTCGCAGTCAATCCAGCCGAAAATAGGCTTAATTTTGAAAAAGCTAGCCGAAAATTTACTGTACATCGTCTTCTTCATCGTCTTCTTCTATTTTCGGCTGGATTCTGGGTTAAAATTGAGCCGAAAATAGGCTATGGAATCACAAAATCTAATTTAGTTTCGGCTGGATTTGTTGACAAAAATCCAGACGAAATTTAATGGTGGTGGTAGCGGTGGCGCTGGTGCCGGTAGTGGTGGTGGCGGCGGCACTTTGAATAGTTTAACAACTAATCTAAGTTTAGTTAAACTAATCTGATTCATTAGTTCTAATTAATAGGGATATTTTGGTATTTAAGAAAATATGTCGGATAAGGGGTTTTTCAAAAAGCTTAGAAATAACTCTATTTTGTTTTATTATCCGGTCCCCCTATCACTTTCTCCGGCCCCTAAATCAGCCTTTATAAATTTTGCTGTTCTCTCTCTGTTTTGGCTGTATGCTCGTTGTCACACTGAGCTGAGTAGATATATTACATTCACTTAACTCTCGTCTTCCCCCTCACAGCACACGTTTCTTATCACAAACAGCGGCATGGAACCGAATTTACAGAAGATACTTCTGTGGGTCCCACGAAACTATCAACAGTTACATACTCGCCAGACTACTGGCTTGAATGAACTGAAATGAATAGAAGGAGAAGAAGACACTCTCACCATCCTATAACACTATCCTTTCACTTCCCTCATCCCTAACTAACCATCCTTTATCTTCCACCTGTCAATCCGATATCCAAAATGGAAGAGAATCACCACCCATCTTCCCCATCTGTTATGTGGTCATCAAAAACATCACCCTAATCAACAACCAAACTTCTTTTTTCCAAAAAACGAAAAAGAAAAAAAATCTTCACATTTTTCAGTCAAATTATAAGTTGCAATTTTTACCTTCAGCTGTGTCTATCTCACTACTCTTCTCAATATCACCTTCACTTTTGCCATAAGCTATGGGCGTAATGGTCAGTAACTAATCAAAAACATAACCTGAAAGTAGAAAGTAAAAAAACCAAATAGAGCAAAGACAAAAACATCACCATTTCTATCATTTTTTTCTTTCTTTTTTATCTCCCCTCAAAACTACAAATTAAAACATAAGAAAATTACTTGTTAAATGTATGCCCACTGAGAACTGAAACCAGAATTCACAAAATAAATAAATTAGAAATTCTCTTCTTCAAAGAGACTTTCTAAGTTCCACCAAAATGGCAATCTGTACTGTTTACACTGCTCAATCTTTGAACACAATTTCAACACCAACAACAACAAAAACCAATAACTTTGGTTTTCATCAAAAACAAGTATTTTTCTTCACCAAGAAATCATCATTATCAGCAAGAAGGAATTCTTACTTCTCATGTTCAGCTGGAGATAATAAAACAATTGTGATAGGATTGGCAGCTGATTCAGGATGTGGTAAAAGTACTTTCATGAGAAGATTAACAAGTGTATTTGGTGGTGCAGCAGAACCACCAAGAGGTGGCAACCCAGATTCAAACACTTTAATCAGTGATACAACAACCGTCATATGTTTAGATGATTACCATTCACTTGATAGAACTGGAAGAAAAGAAAAAGGTGTCACTGCTCTTGACCCAAGAGCTAATGATTTTGACCTTATGTATGAACAAGTTAAAGCTCTTAAAAACGGTATTGCTGTTGAGAAGCCTATCTACAATCACGTATCTGGTCTTTTAGATCCTCCAGAACTTATCCAGCCTCCTAAGATTCTTGTCATTGAAGGTCTTCACCCAATGTGAGTAGTTCATTTCATTTATATTTTCCTACATAGATTCATGCATGCAGTGAACTTCTGATGCTTGTTTCTTTCTTCTTCACTGTTTTATGGCTTTCTGTTTATGTAAGGCTTTTGAAACAACCAATATTCTGTAGTATATTATATTGAATATTCTATGAAAATTCGCAGGAGCTAGCCTTCTAATCTCCAATTTCTTATAATACATAGTTGTTTCCTGGTATTTTTCTCTTCTTATTTAGAAGGTTTAAAGTTCATCAGTATAATTTTATCTTTAGTTTCTTTTGAATGGTTGGAGAAAAAAAGATGATAATAACGTCAGAGTCTGGTATAGTATGATAGCTTTTGTCCATTCACTATCTAGCTTAATTTTACACTCCAGTAACACCTCATTATGTTCAAAAAAAAAAAAAAAAAAAAAAAAACTTATACAGGTACAAGGTTCGCTCCCCTGCATCTCCATTCTTAATTATTTCGTTGCAACTACATGTGTTGTATTTTACTTATATTTTGATGATTTAACCAACCAGTTACTAATTTTAGGAAAATAAATGTTAATCAGGTACGACTCTCGGGTTAGGGACCTCCTCGACTTCAGTATCTACTTGGACATCAGTAATGAAGTCAAGTTTGCATGGAAAATTCAGGTAAAAAACATGGTTATCGACAATTTACTCTGGCCGTCCTACTGCATACTGAACACCTGTATAGATCAGCCTCATATTCTAATTATCATACCTGTATGTTTCAGAGGGATATGGCAGAACGTGGTCACAGTCTCGAAAGTATTAAGGCTAGTATTGAAGCCCGAAAGCCAGATTTCGACGCTTACATTGGTAATGCACTAATGCTACTGAGAACTATAAGCAAATATGTCCATGGACGTCACAAAAGATATTGGCTATATCTTTGGCTCAAACCAGGACATGAGCCACTAATAAGAACAAAGAACATCCCACAAAAGGCTGTTTGCCTAAGAAACCAATCTCTATATGAAGTGGAAACTGTTTTTATTTAACTGCTTGCACTTCTAAACCTCCAGTCTTGGGTTTGCAGATCCACAAAAGCAATACGCAGACGCAGTTATAGAAGTTTTACCAACAACATTGATTCCAGATGACAACGAAGGAAAAGTTTTGAGGGTTAGATTGATCATGAAAGAAGGTGTGAAATATTTCAGTCCGGTTTACTTGTTCGACGAAGGTTCCACCATTTCATGGATTCCTTGTGGAAGGAAACTCACTTGTTCATACCCTGGCATCAAATTCGCCTATGGTCCTGACTCTTACTTCGACAATGAGGTATATATTCTTACAAGCTTTCTCACTCCAATAGTTATGGAAGTAAACTCACTTGTTGTATCTCGTATTGTTTGGAAACTCGTTTTCCCCTATAGGTGGATCCTGGTAACCAGATAATGGTATTATTACTGGGGAGAGTCTAGACCAAAACCCAAGACTTGGGTATCTTAATTATGGCTGTAGATAAACACTTCAAGACCTCAACTGCTCAACTTCAAAAATTTAATGAAAAAATGGGAAAAGAGTGAGTTTGGTTAGTGCATTTGCCTGGTAAAGGTGAAATTTTCACTGCATTCGAAGCGTCCACGCTTTCAGACAGGTGTCAGCTTCCTCTGTCTCTGTCACTGTCACTGTCCTTAATGAACCAGTGTACTAGGTGCCCAGGTTTGAGATTGCCCCATCTCAACATATCGTATTTCCAAAATGTGATCAGTTCTGTTAGATACTGGATTGAAGTATCTAGCACATGGTTCAGGAGAAATATTGTCTTTCTCTTGATGTTAAAAGAACCATGTATTCCTTTAAATGCTGAAACATGTAGAACATTCAACAATATAAGGAGGGGGTGATCGGTGTTTAGGATCTGGCTTTTATTCTGTTTTATCCTTTTGCAGGTGTCTGTGTTGGAAATGGATGGACAATTTGACAGATTAGACGAACTGATTTATGTCGAAAGCCATCTTAGCAACATCTCTACCAAGTTTTACGGAGAAGTTACCCAACAGATGTTGAAGCACGCAGATTTCCCCGGTAGTAACAACGGAACTGGTCTCTTCCAAACCATGGTTGGATTGAAGATCAGAGATCTTTATGAACAGATTTTGGAAAGCAAAGTTGGAGCTTTACAAGCAACCAAGGCTTGATAGTGGAAATATTCAATCACCAATTATTCTATGAAGTTTTCATTCTTCTTCTTCTCCAACTTCATCATTATGGAGTTTTTTTAGGCTTTCTACTTTCAACTCAAAAGATTTAAGAACACTCTTATATGTATTTCATGTTGTAATATTATCATGTGGAGATTTGTAATATAGTGAGGACAAAGGGGAGGTGAAATGCAGTTTAAAAAGATCAAAATATTTGCAACTCTTATAAAGTCAGCTATCTTGTATCGTTCCACATTCGGTTCACAATAGCTTTGCTTCCATCATCAGTTTTATATTCTTTCAGATGAACTAACCGTAGTGTCCTTCAGCTAAATGAGATCATTCAATCTTACTTCCAGGGGTTGATACAGGTGTGGTAAATGCAGGAGGTACAGTTCAGATTTATACACCCATTTGAGAACGGAAATGGGGAATCCTTTCAAGACATTTACATAGCCAATTCCAGCAAGTGATTCTGAATTGTATAACCGCCAAACATACTCAGATGAGAATTATATATAATATATGAAACAGCCATTACTGCTGACCTTGACATGATCCAGACCTAGATTTTCATGGTATGTCAAATAACCAATAGTTCAAATAAATTTAGATGGACAAACTGTACAAGTTACTTTCAAAACAAAAACAAACTATCCAATAGCTAAGCTACAATGCGACATTTAAGCTCATTCAAAACCTAGTCTAAACCATATCCATCTGAGCATAAAGCAACAATGCAATATCCGAAAATCTGTAAATGAGGGAGCAGTACCAGTATTCAATTACGACTAGATTAAAAACCAAGCTCCAGATCTACTAAAACTGGAGAGAATATCTTACGTTACAACAACATGCCATTTTTACACCATCAGTTTAGCTGAAATGTCTCTAATACATGGATGAAAGAAAAGAAAAGCAAATACTGTTTGAAGATAAGAAAAACACGTGGACTTTTATACGCATGGCAGCAAGTTAAATATCAATACTGCTACGATTCTAATATATGAATTACTTACTTAATTGTAACAAACTTATTAGTACCGTGTTTTGCCCAATGATCCTTCAGATCAATTGCATGAGAAAGATCGTAACCTTCAACTGTTAGTCTCTGTAAGAGCTTACTATAAGCACCATTACTCATTTTCCTGCCAGCTAAACGAGAGCCAGGTCTCGTAGAACTCATTGGTAGAGGATATTCAGATAAATTTGTAGTACAACATGATGATTGCCATCCACCAGCACCCCATCTGTAACATTGTCGAGGCATACCAGTACATGAACAAACAGGGGAAGGAACTTGAGAAAAATCCATTCCAGATCCATCAATAACGATATCGAGGTTCTTCTTCTCACGAATTGCAGTGGAAATCAAGTTTCCCTTTTTCTTCGTGGATGCCGCAGATTTCTTCTTCGGTTCCTTTGTTTTCAAAGCCTTTGAAACAGCTTTTTCAGATTTCTTTGTTGAACTTTGCCTTTTAGTCTTGGAAGATTTTGTTTCAAATTCATCGTCTTGGATTGGCCCTTCTTCTGGCATACCCAAGCTAGTTGGAATAACAGGAAGACCAGTTTCGGTATTTATATGAGTAGTATGTATTGGAGTTTGACTGGCTTTTGTTGGGGGGAGGAAACTTCTTTGATGAACCCAACAATGACTGGCGGCATAATCCACAGCATTTATGTCTGTTTCAGATTCAGAAATCATAGAATGCC
>JAJJMA010044064.1:0-13726 GCA_023529015.1 Papaver nudicaule
GAACCACCATGAATGGCTCATTCAACAAAGGTTATATCCTACATATGACTCTCGAAGCTATCACCACCTCAATAATCATATTGTGCTACTTATGAATAGGTTCTTCAACTATTTCGTATCTCCAAACCTAGTTCTAGCAATAGATAATAACAAAATCTAACTCAATTGGCCACTTGAATCAAAAGATGTCTATCTTAGTGTAATACATCAATCATACACTCAAACACATAGTAGAATAGAATCGATGATGAATATGAATAAGTTTTTAATCCATAATTAATCAAATAACATGTCTTGCAATTTTAGACTACATCCTCAACCAATAAAAGAAATTTAGCTATTCATGTTGTTCTTGAAAGCAAAAGAAAACATAATTAAAGTGCTAGAAATCATAAAAACTCCCTTATGCAAAGCTCCAATCTTTCTCCCAAAGCTCCACCTCAAAATCCGTGACCAAAACCTAGCTTTTCCTCCGCCTCGGGAACTGTGCGTGAAAACCTTCAAAACTGTTGTGAACTCCTGATCGTTCCGTCCCCCTATATGCATAACCCTTTCCTAAACCAAACCAAATTTGGAGCCCAGAACTAGACCAACACCAACTGGGCCAAAACACAACCACAACCGAGCCCAACCCGTACCTTAGACTATCAGTCTCGTGCATCCGACAGGCCTCTTCACAGAAGCACATGTGAACTCACACGTTCACCATCTTCTTTCTCGTCCACAGGAACCAGAAACTCGACGGAATCCATTTTCCGTCAAATCCATACAGAACTCAAACCAGTCCTCAATATCCCAATCCGACACACCCATGATATAATTCCTCAGAAAGCTTCTCTATCTTAAACTGTACCCATCAATCAGCCTTCATCAGTATCTTCTTCAGCTTCTTCTCACCTTACAGCAGCAGCAGCAATGGCGACAGCAGCTTCTCGACGACCGACAGAAGGTCTTCTGTATCATCCTCCATAGTTGTATCTTCTTCAGGATCATCCATTGCAGCTTTACTGTCATCTTTCTGCTTATCAGACTCTTCTCTGATGATGTTCCCAATTCTGTTTCTTGGTCCGTCGACGGTGATGATTTGGAATTAGGCCATGTTTTCCATTTGGGCCTTGTTTTTGAGTGCCCCTTATCCTATGAAGGGGGTTGGATATATCCGACCAGCCCCTTTCCATATTGTATGCCCTAAACTCAATTCTGCCAAAGCCTCCGGTGGCTCCTGTTTGCGACACCTTTGAGCTTGTATCCTTCTGGTGTTCAAATACCACCAACTTCATATGACTCCAAGTTGTGAATTGAATTGTTTTTGTTTCATCTTATTAAATATGATTTCAAAATACCTGCAAAATAGAAAATGGTTAAAATAAACAATGTATGAGGCTTAAGTCGACTAAAGTGTATAATTTAGGTACTCTTGAATAGGTGTTTTGCACACCTATCAAATTCCCCCACACTTAGTCTTTACTTGTCCTCAAGTAAACACAATTTTTTTTTTTTTTTCTCTTTTTTTTCCCCCCTTTCGTGCTCATATACTGTCAGTTTCACGGAACTGACAATGCAAATCTCCAATATGCCCAAATATCAAGTATGCCCAAATGCCAGTAAGCCCAAAATATGAGTATGCCCAAAATTCCACAGCAACAGTAATCCTCAGTTTGAATTTCAGTACGCCCAATTTCAAAATATGCCCAAATCTTGGTAGGTCCAAATCTTCAGTATGCCCAAATATCAAGTCCAATTCCTGCAGCAACCATTCAATGTCATCACAACACTGCCACAGACCAACCCAGCAACACTGCCTTCTGTACTGCAAGCCATCACTGTCTTTGATCGAGCCACATACAGTCCTTCTTCAAACAGCAGTTACACCTCAACCTGACATTAGCCTCAAATCTTGCTGCTGCCTTACTCAATTCCATTTTCTTCAACTGCAACCCATCATATAGCTCACCAAATTTACATATTTCAGCAGCTTCAGTCCAACATTTCTTCAAACACCTGAAATGCCACTTTTATGTTATGTGTTTCTGAGTTCAACTAGCTTTCTCCTTCCATTCATAGTTCTCCTGCAACACAGTTAACGATACAGACACAGCCATTCATCCATTTTCCTAGTAAACTTTTCTCATCTCCAATAACGGTGTTAACAACGCCTTTCCTTTCTTGACTTCCTTGAACCTTGGTCTGAGCCTCTCAAAGTCGTGGTTCTACTGATGGAAACCTGGTGCTCAAATCCACCATGGTACCCAAACTTCTCCCCTCTGTAAGCTTTGAATCCCTGTGTCATTACCATTAATCTTTCTTGATGAACTCCAAACCAACAACAGCAACCACAATCCTCCTCTTTGTAACAATCACCAAATTCTGCCAGTCTTTCTTCTCCTTGCTGTCTTCCCTCTTAATTGTCTCTTCACTGCGGCTCAAGTTTCCTCTTGAATTTCTCTTCAATCTGCTCTGCTCTCCCATTTGCTCTGTGAACTTCAGACACAAAATAGATCTGAAAAGAGACACCCTTAGCGTCTGCTGGGGGTGGGAATAACCAGACTGGCCCTTTTTTTTTTATTTTTTTTTTTCGGCTGTTCTGTTTTTCGCCTTGGCAGTTCTGTTTTTCGCCATTTGAGAGAGTGAGAAATAAGGACTTACCTCCCCCACACTTGAACTCTACATTGTCCTCAATGTGTATTGACTCGTCCAATGGAATTCAAATGCGGTAGACATCCGGTGGGTTGACTCCCACAAAGCAAAATTGAATGGGTTGACTCCCATTAAGCACCTTCTTCGTCTCTCTGCGAAAAGAACAAAAAAAAACAGCAAAATTAGATACAAATAATGGGTTGCCTCCCATGTAGCGCTTGTTTTAACGTCATCAGCCTGACGTGCAAGATTGATTTCCCGTACACCAATAATCTGAAAATCTGGGGATCCGTCCAAACGACAATCTGCAATTCTAGTAACAACCTCAAAAGGATATTAGCATACATAACCACAAGTGAAGCTATTAATTGATGAAAGTTACCCCCACACTTGAATTTTTCTCCACTTGGAAGTGGATATAGAACATAAAATAAGGGAACTTCTTCGGGTTCCTCCCGGTGAACATGCTCAATGCTGGAATCAAGCATGTGTAATGGTGTATACTTGGAAGCAAAATAATCCATAAGAACATTAGAAGCAAAAATATCCAATCCTAGGTGAGGTTTTTTCTTAAAAGTTGCAGAAACAACTCTTTGAGAAACCACTTCAACTAGGGGAGGAGGATCATAAGAAATAGAATCATGTATAGGATTAGACAAACCTTTCACATTTTCTTGTAGAACGAGATCCTCAGTATTTTGAAAAAAATCTAATGAACTATTTACCTCAAGTGTATCGTGATCCTCAACCAAACTTTTCAAAAACCATTCTTCATTAGTTTCTGCCTCAACTGAAATCTCAGCTTTAACGTCTTCATCATGGTCCATGGAAATCTCGATTGGTTCCTCAACGATATCTTTCAATTCTGCCTCATTCTCAATCATTCTTTCATCATCCTCATCATCATTGACATAATGTGGATCAGCACAATGTCGTCGAAGTTCTGCATGTATGATGCTACTAATCTCCTCGACAATTTCTTCTGGTGCTCCATCATCTTCCAGCTTATAAAGTTTTTTCGAGAGTTTTCTTACGTTTACACGTTTCCCAACATTACTCACAACAGAATGCTGAGAACACAACTCTTCCCGTTGAATGGGCGAATGATCATAAATACGATCAAGAGTTGGTTCAGGTATCCTGTAATAAGATTGGGTTGGTGTAACGTTCTCTCTATTACGTTCAAGCTGTTCTAGTACACGTCGCATACCCTGTAGTCCATCTAGAATCTGCATACAACTATAATTAAGCGAATCAGAAGTATAACCGTCGCACCGTCCTTGTGGTTGTTCACTTACATACCCACCCGAAGGTTTATATGTCTGAGAATAACCGAAAGGTTCCCTTGGACATTGATCAAAACCAAAAGATTGATTCTGATAATATTCCATGGGTGGTTGGGAGTTATAAAGAGATTGAGAATTAAAACCATATTGATCACCATTATAATATTGTGCATGATCTTGTGCACCATACATGTTATTTCCATAAGGAAACATGACGACTCACAAGTTCAGAATACATAAGAAAAATAAGAAATCAAAACAACTAACAACCGCAATGCCTCTCCCCGGCAGCGGCGCCAAAATTTGATGCGTGTCGAAACCGCACAAATATATTTAAGCTCTAAACCTTCTCAATATATGATAATATAATATAATGGTAAGAACAAGTTCGTCCACGAGGAGATAATGGTTTGTTATTTCAATAATCGAATCCTAAAGTAACCAAAAAGGGGGGGGGTTGTTTGTTGTTTTGTAACTCAAAGCAAAATAAAATAAAGCGAATAAATGAAAGCAAAGAATAATTTGAAATAAGGAATAATAATATGAAATCAAAAATAACGAATATTGGTTAAGGTTTTCGTCTTCAATTGCTCAACATGCATATGAAATAATATATGAAGTCTCTACTTATTCTATCATCATCAAAAGTCCTAGAATAATTCATCGCAAATATATTCCGCAATTTCCTTGAGTCATCATGCACCATAACGATGTATGCATGAATCCTACCTAGAGAATAACTCGACACCATGAGTAATCGAGTTCAACTCTCTAAGAGCATTAAATTCCATGAAATAGACTAATCAATGCAATGAACCACCATGAGGTTCATTCAACAAAGGCAATATCCTACACATGATTCTCAAAGCTATCACCACCTCAAGAATCATGTTGTGCTACTTGTGAATAGGTAATCGACTATTTCGTATCTCATAACCTAATTCTAGCAATAGTTGTAGACACAATTTAACTCAATTGGCCACATGAATCATAAGGTATCTAAACTTAGTGTAATACATCAATCATACACTCAATCATATGGTAAGATAAAGACGATAATGAAAAGAATAAGGTTTTACTTCATAATCAACACCAGCAGATCAAAACCAAAAATCAAACAATCATTCTAGACGCAAATTAACACACAACCCAAGCTTCAAAACCACCCTCTGATGTTCCACACAGCTTCTCAACCTTCAATCCCTCTTCAATCCGTCCCTTAAATCCAACAGAAACTTCAATCACTCAGCAGAAGAATAATCACACCCAAACAATTATTCAAAGTGGAAATTGAACATAACCCATCCTCCAGAATCATCACTTGAGTTCAAATACAGCTTGTGATCCTTCTTCAGTCATCCAGAACTCCAACATCACCCATTCTTCAAACTCATCCAGCAGAGAATCTTCCCAGCTCATCAATTCAGTACACGGCCACCTCAGGTTACCTTCTACACCCCCATTAGCTCATGCAGACCTTAATCTTCCCATGGCTTGAATCCCCTCGCCAGCAACTCTCTCCATTCTGCCTCTGTCTCTTTCTCCCTGCTCTGCTTTTGTTTCAGACACCAGATCTGAAGGAAAAGAAAGTCTGCATCGAGTTTTGATTAGGATAAGTGTAGGGGCATAATTCGGATGAGCCACGTGTCACCATCCTAGAAGAAGAGTAAGACAACGCCTTATGAACACAAAGAGAACCGAAGACTAAGATTACGAGCCATGGACCACTGTTCGGAGATACCGTCTCGGTCCACCAATCCCTCCGAAGTGGTTACCCAAGTTCACCTCGAAGAATATATCAAGCCCGAAGAAGAAGTCTGCCGAAGTGATAAACCGACATACGGGAGCCGAAGTCACTTGAAGACGAGGCGCGCCGAAGACCTACTTTACTTGGTAGCTAAGATAAGGACACTTGTGTAATTATCCTGTAAATTTCCTCTATATAAAGGAAATATCACCTAGGAGAGAGGGGATCTTCTTTTACTTTCTCTCTCTTCCTCCTTCTCCTCTACTCATCTTCTTCCCCAAAAACTAGATCTAGATCTAGGACCCCTCTTTAATGGAGATTCATGTAAAATCAGCATCTAAATACATAGAAATCTTCTGATATTTGGTCTTTGATTACTGTTCATAACACCCTCGGTGTTGTTCTTATGGTCTTCGGAATGCTAAACCACAACTAATAATTGTATGTGCGAGTAGATCTGATGGATATGGTATCTCGAATACCTATGCAGATTTTCTACTCGTACAGTTTGGCGCTAGAAACAGGGATGATTAAAACAACTTAGGGTTTGCCTGTGCTTTGGAGGTCCAAAAATGAAGATTTACTAACTCCAGTAGCAGTTCCGGCAAGTTCAGTAGCAGTTCCGGCAAGTCCAGTAGCAATTCCGGCGAGTTCAGGGGCAGATCTAGCAGTTTCAGAAATAGATCTGCCAAATACGGGGGCAATTCTAATCGTTTTCGGTGTTTAGGGCATTTCCGTCAAAATAAAACAAATTCAGACAACAAAGGGAAAGAAAAGCTGCAGTGAAGAAAATTCTGGGAAAATTTTTCATCAACAGCAACATCAAAAAATTTCTCATCAAGAGACGCATCTTCTTACTTCTCTTTTACCCTCTTCTTGATATACCATATCTATAACAGAGCTTTGTTATTTAACAAAAACCAAAAGATACCTCAAAATCGTGATTTCAAAAAAGTTTAGCCTCAAATTTGTCAAAGGACCATATCCTACAAACCCCTTTTTACTCTTTCAAGAGTCCGAAAAAATTTCTAAAACTAACAAAGGGAATTTTCTCTCATCATCGTAACCAGCCTTTGAATGTCAAGATTTTGTTAGGGGTGTATTATTTCTCGATGCTACCTTGTTTGATTTATTTTAATTTTTCTCACTTATTGATTGCAGACTATTATACTGAACTCAGAACATGAACCTCGACCGTACCAGAAACCTCACAAACGGCAAATGGCATAACAGTTCATCTCGAGAGGAGCCTCGAGAGAATCAATCAAATCAATCGGTGGGGAAACTAGGCATACAGTTGATGATTAAAGACTCGGAAAGAAAATATGTTCATTGATCCAACTCGGCTAATAGCTGTGGTATTTGGAAAAGCAGTAGCTCGAAAGAGATGGAAGTCTCGTTGCAACATCGAAGTAGACTACCTCAGCAACAACGATGCTTGTAATCAAAGAATGAAGGATATGGGTCATTACATTTCCCAAAGCAGCATTAGTTTCTTCTCAATACAACAATCTCGCTACCTTCGAAGAAAATTCGATGTCTATTATTACCCTCGATCTCAGCCCACCATCCCCTCGGAGCAGCATTTTCCATCAGCGGCAGCCATCTCGCCATCTCTGGGTAAAAACACAGCCTCTGCCTCGGCATATCCACTTCTCGCAACCAGCTCGGAGTAAAGACTCAACTCGACATAAACAACAAGCTCACAAAGCCTGCAACAAAGCCATGGCGACGAGAAAATGTTACAGTTTTGCTGCCAACCAAATACGAGAAAACTTTTGGAAATTTTGGATGTATTGGATCAATGGGTTTCGTCGTGGGTGAATGATTGTGTGGGGACAGAAATTTTTTTGAAATGAGAAGAGTACATCAACTTCATCTCTGAGCATTCTAGCTCATGCCTAACAGTTGCTTGATTAAAGGCCTGAATCATAATTTAGCAATCATCAGCAATGCACCGGCTTCGGAGTTTAAAACAGCCATCACCAGCAGTCTCTTGAAGCTGCACAAACATGGGAATCACAGCAAGTCCACACCAACACCAACAACTTCGGATCAATTCACTCCGACTAAGCTCTTCTCGGAAGCTTGCCTCACATGAATCTCGCAACATTCAAATTAGTTCGATCACGTCAGCTTATCTCAGAAGCTTTCCTTGCCTAAAATAAGTCATGGAGCCAGCCTTCTTCTCGGAGCTAATAACAACTCGCGGCCAACTTCGCCGGCTCTACTCTCCATCAAGGCCGAAACTTGGTCTCCCTGAACTCTCCTTGATCTGGCAGGTGCTTTTAGCCATACTCAGCAGAATATTAACTAACTTCAGTAACCGAGGACTCCCCTTCGTTCACAAGCTTCGGTTTCAATGACATTTGACGTCCAAGTAATCCTCGATGACTGACCCAACCTCGGCATCATTCAAAGTTTTCCATGGACGAAGTGAAACAGGAGATGATACAACATCAGATCAAACAACTCGATTTGGGCATACTGACTCGATTTGGGCATACCGAAGTTTCAATTCAATTTGGGCATACCGAAGTTTCAATTCTATTTGGGCATACCGAAGTTTCAATTCAATTTGAGCATACCGAAGGTATCAATTCAATTTTGGGCATACCGAAGATTTCAATTCGATTTGGGCAATCTCATCACAATAGCAATTTTAAAATCCTAAAACTACACATGGAAGCATCAATAACTGAACAAATGAACGGAGTTGGATGGTCAAAAACATCGGCCGCCTACCACCTTCCGTCTATCCATCGAAGCAATCTTCTCGGCACGACAGTCGGATGGTCCAAAAAACATACACCAACAGCTAGCTCGCTCGTATCTCGGGACACTCACTTCGGATCAAAAACAGCCACCCTCGGTGACTTACTCGGATGACTTACTTCGGGATGTTCCCTTCGGTACAACTCCGAGAATGAAACTCAACAACTCCAATTACCAACCACCAACTTTAGATGGCAGCTTGACGGCAGCCTCAATCCATCTTCGATCTCCACCTACGATCAAGCCATAGCTTATAAGCTACACATAAAAAGGGAGAATTCTTAAACTCTACATTCTTCCCATTCCGAGGCATTTCGAACTTTTCCTTCGTCTTGAAAGCGCAGTTTACAATGATACTTGATTCTAGTTCAAACTCTGCTGCAAATAAATGCATGGATGGTTCGCCATCACTTGATTCGAGTTGTACTAGTCAAGTCACACTAAATTGCATGATAGAAGGTTTAGAATAAAAACTTGTTTTTCTTGGCTACGTAAATTGAAAAACGATTATCTACATAGCACCTGATATTATTTCATCCTTGTTCACTAAGTTACTTTATAAAACAATATTCGAGGTCACTACATTTTCGAATTCTTTAAATAATGTTAGGCAACATTCGGCACAATAGTTCATTCAATTATACTTTTGCAGCTGTTATTTAACTCGGCTCTCAAAGTTTCAGGAACAAATAATAAAATATTGGAGGAATCCCAGGCATTAAAATAAAGTGGCACAAAGTGTGGAAACAAAGCAAACACCAAAGCAAGCTCGCTCGAGGAGCAAAAGCACACTCTAAAACCAAATGGCGAAAGTTCAAAAGGAAAAATAATGTCTCGAAGGACACGGGCTCCTAGCGAAGCAGCAACAAAGAGGAAGTTTACTCCACAAATAATCAACTCGGACATGGCAGCAAAGAACAACCTCGGACACAAACCCGCATTAGCAGCTTCAACAACCTTCTATGGGGAGAATTTCTAAACACTACTCTTGCTACTTTAAAAAGTTTTTGAATGATCATGCACCTCACATGCTTAGAATAACGTTCAAGCAAGTCGTACGATAGGCCATGACGCCATTATATATATATATATAAGTCACTTAGCAAATAGAGTATGCAGTCATAAAGTTCTTCCTGCCAACATGCTAGATTCTTTAAAAAGTCGATTGATTCACCTCCTCCCACCTCGAGGGGCATCAATATCGAAGTCCTACTAATCGAAGTTTCAAACTAAAACTATATCCTAAATTAGGTGTTCTAATTATATTAGTAAATCGATCAAATCGCTTTCTCCCACCTCGAGGGGCGTGAATATAGAAAAGAGATTATTAGCTTCGAAGTAAGAAAAATAATGCAATTATAAAGTTTTAAGGCACATACCAAAATAAATGAGATCAAACCATCTTCTTCCACCTCGAAGGGATGGGGCATCGAATAATTACATTTGAAGATCGAACCATCTCTTCCTACCTCAAAGGAGTGGGGGCATCGAGTATGTTTATACAACATCGAGCAATATGCAACAATAATAAAGTTAAGAATTTTTGAGTCACCAATTAGCATTTTTAATGCCTTAGAATTACTAAGCTTCCTCTTGATACAACATATCACATTACGTATAGAGTATACTTGTCACATCACGCCACATTTGAATCTCCTTAGCTTTATGCAATATTCTGTTTCACACACTATTATGTTATACACGAACTATGCTCATCGCAAACAGCTCGGTACAACTCCCAGATCCTCTTCGATGAGGCAAAGTCCTATTTGCTTAGGCACATCTTCTACGGCTCTAACGCCATAAAAGAAAACAGGCTGTAACGCCAAAGGCAGAAAAAGCCAAAAACAAACAGGCTGTAACGCCAAAGACATAAAACGTCAAACAGGCTGTAACGCCAAGGCAAAAATGCCACAATAGAGCTAGTGACCATATAAATCGTAAGGGCCCTACGAGTTATATGGCACGGTCTTCTACCCACAAGACACCCCGATAGCGGTGAGCACTTTGAATCAAGGCTACATAAGCCAACGATGCATTCGTACTCACTACAAACGGCCACGAGGAGAAAACGTCCTCGGGAGCCGGGGGAAGATAAATGGGATTAACATCTACCTATAGAGGAAGATGGAACCCCGAGGCAGCTATTTCGTTCTGAGAAATAAGGAATGAAGTACGCCGCCAAGGGACCCCTCTCAGGGGGGGACAGTCAAAGATTCGGATGGGTTGAACTTTAGGCCGCGATAGGAGAACAGTACCATGTCTAAGCTCCAGCTGAGACCGGCACTCCCCCATTGTGCTACTTATTATCGAGACACATAGAAGCTACCCACCATAAGTTTCCTACTCTACTTGGGATAAATGGGTACTTAGTATCTTCGATACCCACCTAACGTACGGAGGCAGGACGGGTACTTATGGTCTCGATAGCCAGTGTTTTGCTTGAAACCAGCGCGAGTAGCTCAAAGCCTTTGGGAAGGGTGATCCGTACGCCCCCACTAGCTTGGTTACTGCCTCCCACATCGAAGTAAGCCCCGAAGTTGCACTTTAAGTAACCTTAGGAGCCTATACTTTGCAAGGTAAACTTCGTGCCTAATCACGAGTTTCCAGGCAAGCAATACATCGAAGAAAAGATGAATCGAAAATATTCTGCAGGATGGCTCGAAGTACAAATGATTCGAAACACAAAAAGCTGCAAAACAGGGGCACAAACAAATCACAAAGATATTACTTTGAAGTATTCATTAAGGCATCAAGCAGGAGCATGCATCAAGGGTTCTCCGATCAAATCTAGTAAAACGATTTCAAAATCGACTTCGCTCTCAAAAGCACTTGAGGATGGTTGTGCATACAAGAACTTCGCTAAAAGACCCACTTATAGAAAGCAACATCAAATAACCCAAGGAGCAAAGCAAAGTGATAGCAATCTTCGTCCACCAAAGGAGCATGGCATCCTTCGTTTCAAACGAAGAATCACAAAAGTCAATACACCGAAGCAGTAGCTGGAGCAAAACAAAGAATGCAGGGGCACAACCATTGGATGTCAACCTCCTTGTACAACAAATTCGCTGTGTGGATGGTACACTTCGGGATGGGACAATCCTTTTGCTTCCAAAAGTTCAATTCCTTCACTTTCAAAAGCAAAAGGGGGGCAACTATACAAGGGAATCCCGCATGAAATTTTTTCAAAGCTCATTTCTTCAGCAACAATCAAGCAACAACAACGACACCAAACAATTCAAGAAGCCGTCTAAGAACTTCACATAAGAGTAGGAGCAAGTATGCATACTCGAAAAACATTTTGTACTCTTCCGCTCAGTTCCTTCGACTACAATGAAAAGCCAAGAACTCCCCTCGCTCGAAATATAGTCCGAAGGAAGAAAATATCACAACAAAAGAAACATCTCGACAAACATCTCGGCTACCACCTTTCGAGTTAGTTACAATATGAAGAAATCATTTGTCTACATCGAAATACACCAACGAAGGTCATCTCAAAATTCAAAGGATTCATGAAGTAACCATTCATCATCAACGAAGCAAACACCGAATTCAATCCATGGCATCTATCTCCTTCAAGAAAAGAATAACAATCAATTCAATTCGAAGCAGTCATCCAAGCATTCTCGACGAAACATTCTCGGAGAAGTCTAACTCACTACAATCAGCAAATCCCGAAAGGAATAATCTCGCAACGACAGTAGCCCGTAGGAAGCAATGTACATCAGATTCGGAGAAATTTTAGCTCAGCTCGTAAAATACTTACCTCGGCAGCAACAGCTTACCTCGAGATATCTCCTTCGGATCAGCCTGCATACACCGATGACTAATCATCCTCTTCTCGATGTCGGTCCCTTGGATTCAGCATCACATTCGATCAATGGAATCTCAAACCATCATGAAAAAATGCCAGAAAAAGGTAGATAAAATTCATTCGTTACCAACTCAATCAAGCATTCCCCCTCGGAAACTCAACAAAGACGTAAATATTACAAGTTTGAAGCTGTTAAAGCAAGTCAAAATATCGAAGCTAAACGAAAGGGTACAACACAAGTCAGCACACTCCAGAATTCTCGCAAATCCACGTGTCTCATACCATCAATTATGACAAGAAGAATTTGCTAACGGATTAATCTTCGAAACATCCATTAGCAAAGGAGCAAACTGTAGGGGCATAATTCGGATGAGCCACGTGTCACCATCCTAGAAGAAGAGTAAGACAACGCCTTATGAACACAAAGAGAACCGAAGACTAAGATTACGAGCCATGGACCACTGTTCGGAGATACCGTCTCGGTCCACCAATCCCTCCGAAGTGGTTACCCAAGTTCACCTCGAAGAATATATCAAGCCCGAAGAAGAAGTCTGCCGAAGTGATAAACCGACATACGGGAGCCGAAGTCACTTGAAGACGAGGCGCGCCGAAGACCTACTTTACTTGGTAGCTAAGATAAGGACACTTGTGTAATTATCCTGTAAATTTCCTCTATATAAAGGAAATATCACCTAGGAGAGAGGGGATCTTCTTTTACTTTCTCTCTCTTCCTCCTTCTCCTCTACTCATCTTCTTCCCCAAAAACTAGATCTAGATCTAGGACCCCTCTTTAATGGAGATTCATGTAAAATCAGCATCTAAATACATAGAAATCTTCTGATATTTGGTCTTTGATTACTGTTCATAACACCCTCGGTGTTGTTCTTATGGTCTTCGGAATGCTAAACCACAACTAATAATTGTATGTGCGAGTAGATCTGATGGATATGGTATCTCGAATACCTATGCAGATTTTCTACTCGTACAATAAGGGTCACCCCTTAGCAGCCATCTGAGGTTGGATCTAACTCGGCTGCCTTGAACTCCTTGTGGTGCCCGTATGTGCTTGTACTTCATGGCAGCCCTCAGTAAAATAGTCTGGGTGCCTCAGTAATTCTTGTCTGCCTTTAGTAATCCTGCTTTTTACACCCTTCAGCCTTGCTCTTCTCTTGTATCCGACCAACCTAGAGTCGCCAACTTGTAAATAGAGTTGTTTCTGCTTCATTTTATTGAACATTACTTCAAATTACATGCAAAATAGAAAACGAGTAAAACAATTAATGTATAAGGCTCAAGTCGACTAAAGTGTATGATTAAGGTACTCTTGAATAGGTATTTTGCGCACCTATCAGGGAGCGTGGTTGTGGAATATTAGGAGAAAAGTGTGTCTATATTTATCCAAAGATGAATCAACTTAGATATCATCGTTATGATTTCCTAGTTATGTCATCTTAAACTTGGTATGCG
>JAJJMA010044064.1:13736-27243 GCA_023529015.1 Papaver nudicaule
AACCTCAGATTCGATGCATTTGGTCGTGATTCAGATGGACGGTTTGCGAACCGCCCTAGGTGAATATTCTCTGGGATTTTCACACGGGTTAAACTCTGAACTCCTTTATCTCTTAGTTGGACTTGGTTATCACGAAATATCTTCTGTGGTCCATGTAACGGTTCTCAATGTGTCAATAAGATAAAGATTATCTCTGGTCTGTTGGATATCTATCTTGAAGTGTTTATGAGCTAATAAAACACTTGGCAGATAAATGTTAAAAGATTTCCAATTGAGATAAATCTCTGTTTACTTGGTTTGCAAGTTAGGGTTTCCTAAACTTGTGGGAAAGTAACTAGTTGCTTTATTCCAAAGCAACCTATCTTATTGAGTGCTATAAATAGAGGTGTCTAAGAACGAAAACCGCAAGCATCAAGCATACGTGAAGATTCCTTTTGGAAGAGATCGTAAAACTCTTTTCACTTCGGTGAATGCTTGTTGTGGTATAGTCATCCTCTATTAGGTAGCAATTCCTCTTGGGATTTACCTACGACTATAAAGACTTCTCTTGAGAATTGGGAAGCACAGGTAGGAGATTGAGACCTTAGTGGTTGAAATCGGAGTAACCTGTAACCTTGGTAACCTGATCACGTTCTTGTCTATTCTACGGTCCTTCTCTTCTGATATAAGACCATTCAAGAACTGAAACGTTACATACGAGGTTTGAAAGGAAGTAACGCACGACTACACTCGATGTTGTAAGACCTAGTTAGCTCCAGTTGTATAAGTTTCTTAAGTGATTCTTCGTTTACAACTGAGGTAGAAACAAGTTGGGTATAGTTTACTCGGTTTACTTGTCAACCCCCGCTTGTAAGTAGATTTCCGTATGACCTGGAGAAATCCGAAGGAAGTCACTTTGTGTATGTCAAACTGATAGAGGAAAGTTCAAACATACAGTTGATAATTAAGGTTGTAAAGCCGAAATTATTAACACAAGCCTTTAACAACGGTTAAAGCAACTCCTAGGCATGTAAAGGACGTCAGCTAGGGGAATCAAGTGCGTGACGATTTGTGGGGGATCTAGAGACGTAAGGAGTGCGACAGTAGCCAATTCGCTTGGTGGACTTGAGTTGGTCTCTGCTACATCCCAGACCGAAGTCTTATAGTAGGCTAGTGTTTGTAGACAGTTTGTATTGTGCGGTGTTCAATCTGGACGAGGTCCCGAGGTTTTTCTACAGGTTGTAGTTTCCTCGTTAAAAAAATCTCTGGTGTCTTGTGTGCTTTACTTTTCGGATTATATTCTCTGATTATATAATTAAAGCAAACACAAGAAGTACGTTATTAATAAACCTGATCGTTGTCCCCAATCCATCCATTGGATTTACCAAGGCCCTGTCTTGTGTCGGACCGATCCTTTGAGATCCAAACTCAGGTTAACAGATCTAGATATTGATTTTTGAGATCGTCCAGATCTGACCATAAGTCTCACGAGCCCAAACGAAAAGTTGATTGTATTTCGGTACCCCTGCTTTTTCACATAATATTGGTATTAAAGTCCAATCTGCATCACGATCCTTGTACTATTTAACAAGACTTGTTCACTTTTGTCTTAATTGTCAACAAGTTATTTCAGAGTGTTTAGCTTCTGATATCTATTTTTCCATGTCAATTTTGATAGGCTGCGATTTCCTTTTATCTTATATTTGTGATCCTGTTATCTATCTGATTTCCTCTTTCATGTCCCCAAAATAACTAGTTATCGGTCTAACTAGTTTGAATATTGCCGGACATCAATTGTTGGTTTCTCAAAGCTTATATCTCTGCTCATATATATACATATATGTATGTAATGAGCTCAGTCAATTTATTGTGTCATTAAATATTGTTTTCTTTGATTCGAATACTAACATAATCTTTTTGTTTTCTTCCGATTTAGTTAATCGAAATATTAATTCAAATCAGGTATTTCTGCATCTGATTCCAGTTTCATTTTTGATAATTTGGTGCGATTTCTTATAATCAAGGGTTTTATCATCATCTAATCCAAGTTTCGATTTACGATGTTTTCGTTCAACACGATAGTCCTTAACTATCTCATTCTCAAAATCAAAACAATTAATGGATTTCCATAATTTTGGTCACGACTATACCATATTTCCGGCTTTAAATTTTTCGAGAATATATCTCAAAATTATATCTTCTTTGATATGATTTCGTCAACCAAAATAATGGCATTCAGTTATTTTTGGATATGTGATTCAGATCAGTCATCCTTGTTAATCGGAGTACTTAACTTGTCTTTGTTATCAACTATTTTCAAGCAATCTTGCTGTCCTTGTTAAGCATATCTCATCAATCTATATTTTTTTTTATCCTAGATAAAGTGTTTACATCTTGCTCCAACTTTCACGAGCAGATTTCATATTTTATTGAACATTTGATCGAGGCTCTTGTTCTTGTGGTCTATCAACATAACAGTTGATCGATGTATTCAGTGCAGTTGTTGATTCACTGTAGACTGTTTACGCAAGTTAAAACTTTTCACTTTCATATTTAATTTAACAATTAATAATTATTATGTCTCAAAGATTCTTGTCTTTGATATCAAAGACTGGTATAATCTTTTTCTGCCAATATTGGCATGTCATGGTTTCTAAACTCCCGCTCTGATAATCTTGGGATTCACTCCTCAAAATCACAATCCTTTTTATCATGAGATTTCCTTAATATCTGTCAAAATCAGTTTTCACTCACGAAAACTCTCTCTGATAATCATATTTTTCATCTTCAGCGATCGTTTGTTCATTCATTCTCAAAGCTTAAGTTATCGTTGAAGATCGTTTAAATCAATCCATTACCTTTTTTAAGTTCTCAGGTCCTTTTTTTCCCATTAGGCACAAGGTTACATACTACAGTTGTGAATATTAGTGTGTCTGCTCCTGCCTTAGCTCAGGATCAAGTGACCGTGATCGAAGTTTTGTGTTACCAGATTCATGAAGATACCGCGTGGTCGATTATTATAATTGAGATTCTTTTCAAGACATTGTTCAAGTTAAACATTTCAATTCTCTTTATGTCCAACTTGAGGGGGCGTATTAGAATATATGGCGTATGCAAACCACCAAAGCTAGAAGATAACCAAGAAGACCAAGTCATCAACAAGATTTGTTATATAGTTAGAGATAAGCTTAACCTAATCAAAGTGAAAATCAGTTGTTAATTGTCCTGATATCATGTGTATAAATATAGAAATCATATTGTAAATGTAAATTATCACAAAGCATTCATCTGATGATTATAATATTATCAATCCTGCGGGATCTCAAATTTGTCTCCATTTATAATTTTGGTATTTACTCCCTCTGTCCCATTTTAACTGTCCATATACTATTTTCATTTGTCCCAAAAATGTATCCAGCTTCTAATTATATCTGTATTTTTCCAACACATTTGGAAAAATACATGGATCAACTACTATCATCAAGAAGTCAAGAGAAGAAAGAACTTCAAGAAATTGCCCACATGGTGTTTGATGAAATGTTACCACCAAGATTTGATTTCTCTTTAAACTATGAAGAGGGTGAAGTTGATCACAAGGTGTTTGATGAAATGTCTCAACCAAGATTTGATAGTTGTTTGAGTTATGGGGAGAATAAAATGAAGGATATTCTTCCAATATATCAAGAGGATATGGATGTGGATCAAATCTTTGAGAATTTAACTATAATGGAGCAAGAGCTATCATATAGAAATCAAGAGAAAGGAGAATGCAAACCTTTGTGTCCAACATTTGATGAGGTACTTAATGGTGGTAAAGTAAAAGATTTTGGCGAGGCATTGTATGAGAAACAATTTGAAGATGCTGCATGGGAAAGAACTCAAGTACCATTCCAACAAGTGAAGCAACAATTGGTGGCAATAATACATTGCTCAAGCTACAACTAAATGTGGAATCAACGTACATTGATCCTATTTGGGAGTTCTTTGAAGATAGATATTTTATCCATGAGAGTGGAATAATCAAAATTTTGATCTACATTCATACCCTCTTGATATATTGGAAGAATACCCATTATTTCATTTTTCTCATAACTCAAACAACAATCAAATCTTGGTGGAGACATTTCATCAAACACCTCGTGAGCAATTTTATCCTCTTCATAGTTTGAGGAGAAATCAAACCTTGGTGGTGACCTTTCATCAAACGCCTTGTAATCAATTTCTTGATGTTCATACCCATTGAAGAAGATTGAACTCTTTAGTTGTCCTCATCTTGACAATCACTAGGAAGAATTCTTGATTCAAATTGGTGCATATGAAGACTTTTAAGTTTCTCAAAAAATTCTTCACAAGTTTCCTCCATTATTTGATACATTTTATCAAACACTTCATACACCATATTCATCAACACATCCTTTGATTGAATCTTACCCAAATCAACTCTTCCCTTTGAAACCATAACTAAATAACCAAAATAATGAGATACCCAATTCGATAAACTATTAAATGAACCCCAAATACTTATAATGAAAGTTGTAGCTTTACCTCAAAAATGAAAAATCTTCAACACCACTTCCCAAAGAACCAAACCTTGGGCTCTGATACCAAATGATGAGATGCGAAAGCTTACAACGGAATAGATAATCGAAACGGATAAATAATCAACCAAATTAGTTTCTTATACCCTTATGTTTCTACCCAATAACAATTGGAAACAAAGGAAGAACTTAAAATGGAGATCCTTCTCTAAGAACTTATAATTTCTACCCAATTTCTAATTGGAAACTACAAGATACTGAGAGGCATCTAAATGAAACTCTAGAATTAGATGAACTAATTCCACCTAGAGATTACAATAGGATATGAAGAAGAGAAGACTCTCATTCTCTCACAATGTTGAAAACATCAATAAATTCTAAAACTCTCCTTTCCTAAATTCTATCTTCTTACTTATAGTTGTACCAAGGGCATAATTGGTATTTCATAAATACTACTATGCATCATCCTCCCCATCTTGAGTGAAACTCGTCCTCGAATTGCCAATTGGTAGATACCACTATGCATCATCCTCCCCTCCTTGAAAGAAAATCGCACTCGAATTGTCAATTTATACTTGCCATTTGTGCTTGAACTTCTTCCTTGCTTGAAGACAATTCTTCCAAGGATTTTTCCATTGTAATCAAATTGAACAATATCTTGTAACATTCTAAGAAATACTCAATCACCAATGAGCCGCCAAGTAATTCTCTCAATATTGCACGGTGACTCACATCATGATATCTATCTTCAAAGAATGCCCAAATTGGATCAATATAAGATGATACCTCTTTTTGTTGTAGCTTGGTTAATGTCTTAATGTTACCGATTGTTGGCTCACTTACTTGAAATGGTACTCGAGTTCTTCCACACATAGAATCTTCAAATTTATCATCATACAGTGGTTCACCAAAATCTTTTATTTCTCCACCATCAAGTACTTTACCAAGTGTTGAACACAATGTTTTGTGATGCTCTTCCTTCTCTTGATTTCTAGATGATAGTACTTGCTCCAACATAGTGAAATAATTAAAGATTTGGTCCACATTCATACCTTCTTGATATGTTGGAAGATTGCCCACTATTTCACATTCTCTACAATTCAAATAACTATCAAACCTTGGTGGAGACATTTCATCAAACACCTTGTGAGCAATTTCACTGTCTCCATAATTTAAAGAGAAATCAAACTTTGGTGGTGACATTTCATCAAACAACATGTAATCAATTTCTTGATGCTCATACTCATCAAAGGAAGTTGAACTCTTTAGTTGACTTTTAAGTTTCTCAAAAAATTCTTCACAAGTTTCCTTCATTATTTGATACATATTATCAAACACTTCATATACCATATTCATCAACACATCTTTTGATTGAATCTTACCCAAATCAACTCTTCCTTTTGAAATACCCAATTTGATAAACTATCAAATGAACCCCAAATACTTAAAATGAAAGTTGTAGCTTTACCTTAAAAATGAAAATCTTCAACACCACTTTCCCAAAAGAATCAAACCTTGAGCTCTGATACCAAATGATGAGATGCGGAAGCTTACAATGGAATAGATAAATTGTAACCGATAACCAATCAACCGAATTAGTTTCTTCTACCCTCATGTTTCTACCCAATATCAATTGGAAACCAAGGAAGAACTTAAAATGGAGATCCTTCTCCAAGAACTTATAATTTCTACCCAATTTAAATTGGAAACTACAAGATACTAAGAGGCATCTAGTTGAAACTCTAGAATTAGATGAACTAATTCCACCTAGAGATTACAAATAGGGTTTGTAAAAGAGAAGACTCTCATTCTCACACAAATGTTTGAAACATGAATAAAATCTAAAACTCTCCTTTCCTAATTCTATCTTCTTACTTATAGTTGTACCAAGGGCATAATTGGTATTTCATAAATACTACTATGCATCACAAACTCTCAGATATACCCTTGAAAAATATCTAGATAAATTGGAAACAAATTCATAAATACGTATTCTTTTGACAATATTTAGATTTTTTTTCCTTTTATAGTTATCTGAAATAAAGTCATATGTTATTATATCGTAGTTAAAAATAGAAATTCATTTATTCTCTTTATATTTAATAAGGGTACAGTAGGAAATTCATTTGGCCTCCTTAATTTTTTGACTTAGTCAAAGCGGGCATTTAAAATGGGACAGAGGGAGTAATTATTTATTTTTGATTGTTCATTATATCATTAATTGATTCTAATATTGCTTGTGCATCAATGATATCCATCTTAGTTTTGATCTACATATCAAAATTTAAGACTATGCACCCAACAATTGAATGATGATGAATAGAAGTCGACAAACACCGGTCGTCGCGGGTTAAACCCTAATTTCATCGTCCCTTTTCTTAAAGAAAAAAAGTGATCCATCTGTAAAATAGTTATGCTGATTCCCGTATATGTATGGTACGGAGAAAGAAAGAAGAGCCATTTAAAGGGACGAAAATACGAACCAAAGGTGTGGTCTTAAGTCACTGTTAGCAGCTTTTCTTCTTTTGCCTGTAATGTATTTAAAGAAAAAAATTGAAACTTTAACTGAAAATGTGTTTGGATGCCATTCGTTTTGAGCCTTTAATGGGACGGGGGAGGTGAAGTTCACCACAAACATTAGACTTCGTTTTCCGTTAGCACTTTTATGTTTAATTTTGTAGAAATTCGCACCTTGCAACAAGCCAACAAGTTAGATTCTCTACTGTACTTTTGAATTGTGTAGGAATCAATTACTACGTAT
This sequence comes from Papaver nudicaule, assembly GCA_023529015.1. Lineage (NCBI taxonomy): Eukaryota > Viridiplantae > Streptophyta > Magnoliopsida > Ranunculales > Papaveraceae > Papaver > Papaver nudicaule. The sequence continues at coordinate 21,015 of JAJJMA010044064.1, forward strand.
TCCACCTCAACATTGGAATCTCGAATGATTTTCCGGTAAGTATCTGCCCTTAATATTTCCTCATATTCTTCCATGACCTCCATGTCAACCTACTTGCAATTGACCTGTATTCGATCTCTTGTTCTAGCTTCCTGGTGAATCAAGTACGTTACTGAAATAGGAACGTTTTTAAGTGCATGGTTGATATAATAAGAGAAACGAAAACAAAATCAAACAAGTCGCTATTAGAAAATAGAACCTATTTTTGTTAGACAACAAACCGAAAACATAAAGTTACAAGTAAATTAATTATGACAGGAACACCCTGCATGTATATATAGTTCAATGTTTTACGCCCTACTCATAACTTGTTCTTCCTCGTCATGATCTTCGATGCCTTCAACTTGTTTTGTTGCACAAGGTTTTGCCTCTTTGGTTTTGCCCCACAAAAGAATATAAAGACCAGCAATGACGAGAATCGATCCCAAGACACTGTAAATTTGATTTCAAAACCAAGCCAAAGTATTAGAATTGTTGTTATAAATAGACTCTTCCGGTTAGTATTAATCTACAGATGAATCAAAAGAGTCTCCCTACCTTCCAAGGTGAAGTTGTCCGTGCAAAATTGAGAAATCGAATATGGCCACTATAATTTGAATGAGAGGACCAAATGCAGCAGTAAAAAGTGGACCTCTTTTCTTCACACAATACGACATGCCAACAAAGCTCAACCCTGATCCCACAATTCCCTGCGGCCACAGAATACAACGGTTTTGATATGATTGTCAAAAAAACAACATTGTTTTTACTGCAACTAATGTCGTAAAGAACTAAAGATATATCCTATTTACCGTGTATAAGACGGCTATGATCTGAACTTTTCCTTTGAGAAGCCATGAAGAATAGTCCTGGTTTGTAGCTAGGCTTAATAGGGCTGATTGAATGGCACCAAAGAAGCACATGATAGTGGTGCTCGAATACTGACACGGATATGTTTTACTGATCTTGGCTTGAAGAAGATACCAAGATGACCAAACTATCATACTAGCGATTAATGCTATTGTTCCTATCGTCCAACGTTCAGATTTGCTATTTGGACTCAGCCAGTTCACCGGATTAGTCGTATGAATTTGTGGTTTTTCTGTGGAGTCGGGGAAGTTCGTCAATTGCATTCCTTTGTAAAGACTCAATACCATCGCACCTCCTACACAAACAAATGTGCCTAAAACCTTTGCACGACCACTCTTACTTTTCCAATCCACAGTTTCTAACCTGATAACAAAACAAGAACATCAACTTACTTACTACTCAAATAATGGAACACATTTAGTTTTTGCTCAAACAAATACATAAGCATGTAAGAAAATTCAAGTACCCAAAAGGTAGAGCCATCAGAAATGTGATCACAGGTACGACATTCACGAACGCGCACGTATATGTCACCGATGTATTTTGCATCCCTAAAAGAACAAGGTACTGCGTAATTGTCGCCCTATAATATAACAGAAAGGCGTAAATGATTAAGGATTCCAAGTAATCATCATAAAGATAAAATGATTGTTTAGGACTCCACTAACCCAAGCATGGCACTCAGAAACAAGTGACATACGATTCCAGAAGTGAGTTTCGGTCTAGATTTCCTGCAGCAAATTATGTACATGATTATTTGAAAAAAGAAAAACAACTTCATTGTTTTCTCTTGAGAATTTACCTCTCCCAGAAGTAGGCCATGGGGGCTAGGAAAATTACAGAAATTGAACTCCGGTACGCAATGAGAACGAGATGATCTATTCCTTGGTCGACGACTTTCTTAAGAAGTACATTTGAAATTGCTAAAGCAAAATCAATGCCTACCATAAGAAAAGCTGGTTGCCATTCGTTTAAACACTTCATCCCTCCCATCAAATGCGCTCTCTATCTCTCTCTAGATTCTGCCTGTCTTGAAGAGTATGCTCAACAAAAATGACATATTTGTAGCCTTTTCTGAGTAGAGTTGGCTTCTGTAGAGAGAGTAAGTGGACAGAAAGCAAGTTTAAATTCTTTAAAATCAATTAACACTTTAACCGATAAATCACTCCCTTTGTTTACTAACATTTCCTTTCCAAATCATATCACTAGTGGGGAATCAGTGAGAAAAAAGAGTACCTTCATTCAACATCACAAGTCACACCAGCAGGATCACTATTCGTTTCAACTCGTAGGTTCACCAGTTCGTTATGGAACTTTTTTTATAACTATAATTAATTTGAACATGAATTCATAATAAGCATGTTTGTTTTAGTTAGTACTATTGTTTATGTGCAAAGGCATAAAAATCAACTTTAGCATAAGACGTCTATTTGAATAACTAAAGGCGTGTACATAAGCGCGCAGTAGGAGGGATATAAAGTACTGTAATTACTTCTTTTCTTCTCGCATGGCATCTAATACTGTTTTTTTGTGAGATCGGATAGGATCATGACCAGACTGTGACTTTTATATTGTTGGAGGAGATGGAGAAAGAGAATTTTGTGTCAAATCCTAATAATGTACAAGACTGATGGTAGCCCCAGAATAGCTAGAGCTAGTAATTAGGACAAGTGGATGCTTCTGTTCTCACATTATCATTTTGTCACATGTACAATTCTTTCTCGCAGAAAAAAGGTTCCAAGCAATAGTGATCCCCATTCACTCAAGTGTCCATCCATATATTGTTTTGTCGATGGTTAATTAAGTTTGGACTGATTAAATTTAAGTTTAAAGTTTTAGCTACGTGTATATTAGGGCATTTCCTATAAATATGTCAAATAAAGAGAGTTTGCATGGCCAGGTGGCCGGACAAACTCGTTTCGCCACTATGGAAAAACCTAGAAAACATCTCAACAACAGCCGAGTGGCTTCGCTTAGGCCGCGCGCTCTAACATATGCCGGTTTTTAACGGCTATATTATGTCAACGGCACTCTTCTTCTCCCCCTATAAATACTACTCTCTTCTTCTTCATTCTCAAATGTGTTTTGTTTTCTTCTTCGTTCTCAATTATGTCAAGGCTAAATCCTATCAATTACATAAGAAAAAGAAACAAAAGCAACAAAAGGGATGCTCCGGGTCTAGTTGATGTCCAAAATTGGAATCAAAACCAAGAGGAATTCGACCATCCCCAACTGGTATCGGGTCCAAATCTAGTAGAGAACCATGTATCTACCAACCTTCAAAGGGTTAAGCCCGCTAAATTACGAGGCGGGATGACAGATATAAAAGATATGTATACAAATCTGCCACCGCCAGTAAAAATAGGCTGATGAGATATACATGGCGTGTATACTATGAGGGTGGTGGCCTACGACGCATACTTTCCATTTCGCTGACTTTGAGAGAGGTAAATTTGATTTTATTTGTTATATATTTTTCCAACAATAAGAAACTAAATTATTGCTGAAATCACTAATGGAAATGAATGTTACCAAGAAGCACACCGCTTGATTTGTATTTTATTGGCGGCATTCCTAGTGGTGTTGGTGCTGCTATTCCGTATGATCAAGAAAGGTGGAGTACCGACTATAAATGGCATGAACGTCTCCCAAATTTTGCTTCGTGCCCCGACTATGTCGTAAAAAATGCGCATAAAGAACTCAAATCTGATGGACTTCGAGTGGCTGCTTTAAAGAAATGGTTGAGATACATTACTACTGAAGTTAATGAGAGTATGCTTGAAGAGATTGAAAGAGCTTCCTTGATGTGGTTTCTTGGACAATTATTTTTTGCAAACGCCTCCACAAGCACAAAGATTGGGTGGTTAGAAGCTTTGGAAGACCTTAACGAAGCCCCGGGATATGATTGGGGTTCAGCTATTTTGGCTGAACTATATATTTCCCTGGATGTTGCATCAATTGGCGGCCTAACATTCAATGGATATCATGGCTTGTTAGAGGTATGTTTAATATCAGTTCCAAACATAAAAAACTTAAAACTTAAAAAAAAATCTTCTTAACTTATTTTTTTGTTTTTTCAGTTTTGGTGGTATGTCAATTTCCGTATTGCGACTCCCCTGCTTAATACAAAAGATGATAGGTGGCCGATATTAGACAATTACGCAAGGAGTAATTGGAGCAAATGCCAACCCACCTACAATGATGTTTCGAAATCATTGTATGGTCTTAGAAATCATCAGATGACTAGAAGTTATTTAAATGCAGTGGAAGTACCTTACGCCGATCGGAAATATCGGGAAATCTATCGTACGGAACTAACTGATCATATCCGCAATTATTCCAAGTCTAGAGTAATTTTTTAGAGTCCATGTAGTGAACGAGGTGTTGGGCGAAAGATTGTTGTACCAGTTAGAGAATAAGCCATACAAAGCCATTAACGCGTCGTGGTTGAATGGTTATGTTCTGCGTGATGATTATGATACACTGAGAGCCAATGGTTGGACTTATTATGAAACACTTGTTCAACCAGTTGAGAATGAGAAAGAGTACGTGGATTGGTTCAGCTCGGTTGCACAGCCTGTGATTGGTCTGGATAATTTTCATTTGCACGAATTCGATTTACCTGCACTTGCCCAGTTGAGGACTTCACAGAAAATTGTTCCTCACCACCCTCCTCCGGCAGAACCATGTACTATGGCCTATACAACTGATGGAGCATTAACATCACAAAGCCTACCGGAATTCGTTGGGAGATGCCGAGTATAACATCAGAGGGAGAACATACGACTATTCCAATTGTTTCGACATCAGAGGATCGCATTTACCCTTACAACAATGTCGATGCGATCGTGGAACAGTTGAGGCAACAATGCAATGATTTTTGGTATCTAAATCAACAAATGCAAAGACTTCATCTACAAGAGGTGAGTAGTTGGAGGAATACGTATGCTTTTAATTTCAGCAATCCCCTGTCACAACATACCACACCAAGATCAAGTAGATCGGTTCACGACTCTTTTCATGAGAGATCTCCTCACGACTCTGTCCATGAGATATCTCCTAAGGTATTACAAGATACAGTAGTGCCAGAGACACAAGTTCAACCGGCTTTTGTTCAATCATCACCTACCCTTATTCAGCCGACACCAAGAGGACCCTTTCGTGGGTGGAGCCAGAACCTGAACTCTTTCGAGGATGTCTACCGTGTTGCGCCACCACTGGAGGGTACTTCATCTTGGCAGGGTCAAGGATCATGGTGGTCCTTCATCTTGGCAGAACCCTTCTACCTGGTAGAACCCTACCGGTCCAGTTTGGAAAGGAATTTCGCCAAATGTGTATGGTCCTGGTGTTGGAATGATGCCTGGAGTGCCAGGAATTTCTCCGAATGTGTATGGTCCTGGTGTTGGTATGATGGACCCAATTAACTCTTTCCTTGGACACAGTGGAGGGATGGTTTATTTTGCAACTGTGCGTACTCCAACCGGTATGCCAACGTATGGGGCCCCTAATGGTATACCCGAAATGCTTGGTGGTGGTTCTGGAATGCAGGGTGGTGGTTCTGGTTTGGTTACTCAACAAACTGAGGATGATTCAACACAAGAACCGGAAGATACTATGGACGAAGATGGTTTAACTGATTGAAGGTGGTTTTGAAGGTTGTTTGATTGGTATGGTTGGGTCTGCTTGTATAGTAGTTCAGGTTTGAAAGAATCTTCGTGTAATCTAAGATTTTTATTTTTTTTTATTTTTTATAGAAAAGTCATTTATTATTAATCTGAATCAGAATCAGAATCAACAGGATTACAAGATTTAGATGGAAGCCTGACAACAAGCTGGGCTCCAATCCCTTTTTGAAGTACAACCCCAATCCTATGAAAGAGAAAATCCCCTACTATGACATTCGCATCATGGCTAGCCATGTAGTTGCGAAGTCTCTTCAAGAACTCCATAGTGTCGTTACCCAACTCCCCCAAGGTGGTAAAAGCCAGCACACCCAGGCCAAAGCCTTGAGCAGTACATTTATCTAAATACTTGTCTTTTTTACGGACGGTAGCATCCTCGATTGCCTTACCCGGGACGAAAGCGCGCACTCCAACGCCTATAAAAGGTGAAACAACTGTGATATCCATATACACATCATGTCCATTATCCCAATATACACCAGGATATCCGCAGGTCTCAAAGCTACTCCAGTATCCGAGAGGAACCCCAAGTCAACCTCTTTCCTAGCTGGGACACTCGCCCGGTAGCAAATATCAGCAAAGGTATCACGAACCAGGTCATGTCTGTACTTGAGACCAATACCACTTGAGCAATGCAAGGCATGGTCCCCGAAAATATC
>JAJJMA010044091.1:0-26446 GCA_023529015.1 Papaver nudicaule
TACTTCAATTATATAGATCAGAGACAATATAATGCGAAAGGGAAAAGTAATGCAAAACACCAGAATTTGTTAACGAGGAAACTGCAAACCTAGCAGAAAAACCCCGGGACCCCGTCTAGATGTGAACACCCACAGTATTAACCGAATACAGACGCTAGCCTACTCTCAGACTTCGGACTTGAATGTATCGAGACTGAATTCACCCTACAAGCAATTCAGCTACCAATGTGCTCCTACGTCTCTTGGCTCCTGCAGAAACCTATGTATTTGATTCCCCTAGCTGGCGTCCTTTACATGCCTAGGAGTTGCTCCACTTCCTTTCGTGAAGACTAGCGCTACCCTGCCTCTAACATGACGCCTAAAAGTATCCAAGTAATTAAACGAGAATACGATTGTGATTTCCTTGAGACTTAAAGTCAAGGTTAATGGAAATCTGTTTTGTTGAATAGAGCTTATTGATCTAGCCTAAACAACTTTACCTCATAACGCTTGACGAACTTAGTATTAAACCTAGCTCGTGAATATGCGTTAAGGAACTTCTAGGGTTTACGATTCAAGATCTACCTTATGAAGTTCATATCAAATCTTGGTCGTGATAAGATTGAAAATATTCAATCGACCCAAGATACAGGATCAGGAATTTTACTTCCGACCTGTGTTTCACGATCCTCAAGTGAAGTCTTTCAATAGTCGTAGTCCAAAAGGACTTTGAGATGACGACCAACCTTTATGCAAGGATACACAGATGTGTAGAGGATTGAGATTGTATCTTGCAGAAGGTTATCTATTTATGTGATCACCAAGGGAGGCTTTGCTTAAAGTTTAAGCAACCTTGAGTAGGGTTCAAGCAAGTTCCAGAACTAAGAAGATCCATAGCTTAATTACCCATTCTCAATCTTCTGTTAACTTTGGACTAGGCCAATAGTTAAAGAAGACTCAACCTTGTTTGAAGGTTTGCGACTTCTGGTCCAAATCATGTTTGGACATCGCTTTACGACTTCTGGTCCAAATACTTGTTTGAACATCGCTTGGATTAAGTAGTTGAATTCCATGGGCCAAGTAATGACGAGTCCGAGAACTATTCATGCCTAGACCGAAAACTTCAATGATATGAAAGTTGGAAGTTTTCTCATGGATTATATGTACTGATGCGTGTCGAAACCGCACAAATATAATTATGCTCTAAACCTTCACAATATATGATAGAATAATATAGAGGTAAGAACAAGTTCGTTCACAGGGAGATAATGGTTTGTTATTCTAATAAATGAATCCTTAAGTAACCAAAATGGGGGGGGTTTGTTTGTTGTTTGTAACTCAAAAATAAAGTAAAGTAAAGCAAATAAACAAAAGTAAAATAAATAGAAGCAAAGAATAATATGAATGAGGAAAAATAATATGAAATCAGGAATAAAGAAATATTGGTTAAGGTTTTCGTCTTCAATTGCTCAACATGCATATGAAATAATATATGAAGTCTCTACTTATTCTATCATCATTAAAAGTCCTAGAATAATTCATCGCAAATATATTCCGCAATTTCCTTAAGTCATCATGCACCATAACGATGTATGCATGAATACTACCTAGAGAATAACTCGACACCATGAGTATCAAGTTCAACTCTCTACGAGCATTAAATTCCATGAAATAGACTAATCAATGCAATGAACCACCATGAATGGTTCATTCAACATAGGCAATATCCTACACATGACTCTCAAAGCTATCACCACCTCAATTATCATGTTGTGCTACAAAGTGAATAGGTAATCGACTATTTCGTATCTCATACCTAATTCTAGCAATGGTTATAGATACAATTTAATCCAATTGGCCACTTGAATCATAAGGCACCTAAACCTAGTGTAATACATCAATCATACACTCAATCATACGGTAGAATAGTGACAATAATGATATGAATAAGGTTTTACTTCATAATTAATCAAATAACATGTCTTTTGCAATCTAGGACTACATCCTTAACCAATAACAATAAAATTAGCTACTCATAATGTTTTTGAAAGCTAAATAAAACAAATAAGAAGTAAAAGAAATCATCAAAACCCTTTGTAGACAAGTTCCAATCTTTCCCCCAAGCTCCACCTCGAAATCCGTGCCAAAAACCCTTGATTTTGCTCCAAAACCTATGCCTCGTAAAACGTGCACAGGAGAAAACTCAAAACTTGCCTCTGTGAACAGTAACTCCGTCGTGAACAGTGATATTCTTTCTTCTCTATGTTATTCTTATTTATACACACACAAAGCAAAACCTAAAACTTCCCTAAACCTGATCCAACCCAGCAAACCCAACTGAACTGACCCAACAGTAAACCCGAGCCCAACTCGTCCTGAACCCAGCACCAAAAGAACCAGAACAGCCCAACTCCACTGAACCCAGAAACCAGAAGAACCAGAACCAACTCGTGCACGTGAGAACTCGCACGCTCTCCTGCTTGCACGCGTGCTAGTGGCACACTCGCCTAACTCATCACGACTCGACTCAACTCGACTCGCCACACGTACCAACAGCACATATCCAACTCAACTCGTCGCACACGTGCTACAGGCACGTTTACCTTCTTCTCCCTTCTCCGTCGGATTCCGGCAGCTTCATCAGCAGCTCAGTTCTTCATCACCAGCAGAAACAATCCAACATACAACCATTCTACCCAAAATCCAGCATCACCCATTCCTTTATACCATCCCCTGAGCTCAAATACGCTATCAATTTCTTCAATTACAGCTCAGAACTTCAACAGGAGCAATAAATCTTCCTCCCTGAACAGAGCTGGTTCATACCACCAGCAGAAACCTAAATCGACTCCAAACATACATTCACAACAGAATTTCATTGTAACCCAAGCTGTAAAACTATCTCTTGCACTCAAATATACCTCTAATTTCTTCTTCTGCTGCTATAGACTCCATCAGTTCCAACAGTGAGCTCTCTTCTCCCTCCACTGTCATCTTCAGTCCCTCTCGATCCAGCAGCAGCAGCAGCAACATCTCCAATCACTTCAATAGCAGTACAGTCATCTTCAACTCCCTTTCTCTCCAAAGCTCTGCTCTTCCCTGCTACTCTTCTCCTCTGCTTTGAACTATACCTAAACCAGATCTAAAGGACAGAAGGAATTCGAGCTCTGTCTTTATGTAAGGATAAGGGTTACCCCTTAACAGCCAGCCGAGGTTGGATTTAACCCGGCGCCCTGAACTCTTGGTGGTGCCCCTGTAGACCTTTGTAATTTGTGGCAACCCTGAGTAGAATATCTTGGGTGCCTTAGTGATCTTCCTTGGATGCCTTCAGTGAATGTGGATGCCCCTTAGTGATTCTCTTGCGACACCTTTGTAGCCTTGCTCTTCTCTTGTACGTGACTCGACCATCCTAGAATCGCCAACTTGTAAATAGAGTTTCTGCTTCATTTTATTGAACAAAATTCCAAAATACTTGTAAAATAGAAAACGAAGAAAACAAACAAAATACGAAGCTTAAGTCGACTACAGTGCATGATTAAGGTACTCTTGAATAGGTATTTTGAGCACCTATCATGTACGCATTCATAGAGCAGTCAGTAGAGTTCAGGAGAATTCAGGAGAATCCGTGAACTTGTATGTACGCGTTCATACAGACTTTGCTCGTTCTCTGAAATGCCATACAATTACATGTACGCGTTCATGTACGCGTTCACCATTGTGGTCTATTTCAAGAGACAATTCAACATACTCTACCTATACATATTATCACGAATGTGACAAATGCAAAGGCGGAAATCCTAGAATACCTTCGGATCATATAAACAACATCATAGACTATTGGTATGATAAAAATGGTAAATACGATACGGAAAGGAAAAACCTTTCTAACCTTTAGCGAGGACGTTATGATTTATCAAGTAGTAAGCTCTGGTCTTCGTCTTCATCAATCTTCGTCTCGATTACCTAAAACTATCCTAGTCCGAGGTTGTAGAGTAAACTTATCAAGGATTGTGTTTTTGTCTCATAAACTTGACAACTGACTTGAGATAGCAATATCATTGGGTTCAACTGAGAAATGCTCTAACAATCTCTCCCTTTGTCAATTTTACCGACAAAAACCAATCTTACATATGGATTCAAAAAGTAAAATCTTTTAGCCCTATCCATAATGTACTTTATCTTCTTGTAATCTTCGGCGTCTTCAGATAAGAGTGTTAAGTGAAGATTCAAGGTAGAGATAACAAACTCAAAGTCACCACACATCTTGGTTTCTAGAAGGACATAGTCCAACAAGAGTTTGTTATGCAATTGAGTAGTATGTAAAAACTTGTAAGCATATTGCATTGATGCTTCAAGATACTACACAATTTGATATGTTCTCCCCCTTACTCAATACACTAACTTTTGCTTTGACATGACAAGCATATCAATTTTACTCCCCCCCTATGACAATGTCGTAGACACTTGTCGTAGTAGATAGAAAGATTTTACTCCCCCTTACTACAAGATTTCTCCCCCTTTTTGTAATAAAATAGACAAAGAAAAGAAATACAGGAATCCTCATAAAATCGCAATAATCAATGTAGACAAAGGTAAACTTACCTGAAACGAGAGATAAAAAGATGCAATTCTCTCGTAGATTCCACAGCCGCACACCCCAAAAATATATTACCATGAAGCACAAGTTCAAAAGAACTCTCCCCCATTATGTGTCATTCCATAAGGAACAATGTGACGACCTTCCCAAACAAGGATTTGGAATAAATTCTTGGGTGATGTACAATTTCACAAGGAAAATTGTGGATATGTTTTTCTTTCCTAGCCAGTTACGGTCAAATAGGAATTCAAGGTTTAATCTTCCTACTTTCTCAGAGAGTTTCGGTCAACCAACGCCTTTAGAGAAAACATTAGGTTACCCCTTCCTAGTGGTTGTAAGACTAAGAATTAAAGGTACAACATTTAGTCCAGCGGAGTTCAACATTGTAGCCTTCGAGGTTCCTTATTATCAAAATCGTCTCCTCTTAGCCATAAGAGTCAGAAGCATGGATTTTGATAATTCTTCATGAACTGCTTTACCCGAACGGGTGGTATGGCTAAAAAAGCAAGTTCACGATTTTGCAATACATTCATATAGATAATCAATTAAGATCAAGCATTGCAATCATCAATTAAAATTTTAATTTAATAACCTCGATTAACTGATGAAAAAGAAAACATGGAAGTAGCACAAGCAAATCATGCTTAACTAAAAAGATGACTACTTCTAGCATAGTGATTACGCAAACCCTAAGGAAAAGACAAAAGTTTTTTAATAAGGAGTTAAGTATGCTAATCAAAAACTGACCTAGTTATCAGAGTCGGTATCTTCTTCAGGATCTTCTTCAGGTTCACTTGAACTGTTGAAGTCACTAGCTTTCTTGAACACGTAGTGAACATAGTTAGCTTCATTGTCTTCATCAGAAACGTTGTTAAACATATTGTTCAAGTCATCCTTAATAACTGACATATCAGCTTTCAATTCATTAATTTCAGTCTCCAGTAATTCCACATTGTTAACAATGTCAACAAGTTGGATTTTGAAAGCCTCAAATTCTTTCAGAAAGTCGTGAACGACCCCTCCAGAAATCATGGTGTCATCTTCTACATTCTGATGATCATAGGCAAAGTAACAATTGGTTGTTGCATAGATTTCTTGAGAATCAAGAGTTCCTGCAATAGCATTATCAAGAACAGTTCTCTTCTTCTTCCTTCCAAACCCAACACCTTCACAATCCATAACTTTGCAAGCCTCTTCAATACTATTTCGTGTGACACTACGAGTAATATGTTTCATGGCTTTATGGAGAACTTGAACGTGAATCCGAGTTCGTGTGTGTGTGGTATATATAATCCCTCAGGGTGGGATAATTATGGAATTTAATGAGTACAAGACTCTTTAGGAAGGCGGTTCTGAAACGTGTATCTTACATGTTCTGGTATGTTCCGGAAGATGGACTTCTTCTTTACGTTCCCGAACGAGTTGGGCAATTTTCAAGAGTTTTTTCGAAGTGTCACAAAGAGGTCCAAAGAATTGGATGTGTGTGCCCATATTGAGAGAATTAATGTATACCCAAAATATCTTAACATTTTTTCTTATTTAATCCCTGAATATTTGCCAAGAAGAGTTTTTTAAGTTTATATATCAATTCTATGAAGGAATCTCATAAACCTCTTAGCTTTTTCTCAGGGTTTCCTCATGGGTCCTGGTCTCGACTCTTGCCTTAGGAGCCAGAGGCAGGGAGTTCATCTTGAGATAGCGGACGAGTTGTTGATACTCACATCAAGTCATTACATTTTGGACTTTTCTGGATGTGATAGCACCTTTTCATAAATAGTCTAAAAGACAGATTTAGGTGCTCATAAGATATTCAGGACGACCTCTTTTTAAGAATTTTTCACAGTCCTTGAGATATTTCATCTTTTTAATCTGACATCACGTATTTGGAGCAAGCTCAACATGTGACAAAATCTTATGAATGGCATACTTAGGAATTTTCTACAAGAATTATTGTATGTAATACCAAGGTCCCACTTTTATTAATCAATAAGGCACAATAGCACAGACTGTGAGACGATTTTAATTCTTGAAGATAACCTTTAAATAATAAGATACTGAATGTAAACTCACAAATTGTTTCAGCAACGCAATAAGAACTATTTTATTTGATCATCACAAAAATGTAATTTGAAGCATACCTGGGTTCTTTTAATGAAGATAGATGGCGATCCTGAATGTAGTCCCATGTTTTTTGTATCTTATTGTACCCAAAAGAATTGCCTTTATTCTCACCAAACATAGTGGGTACTTCTTAGGGGTGAGAAGGCACAACACAATTATATTGTGTTGAGGTGAAACGGTGTTCACCAAGAATAGAGTGTGACTCTTTTATTTTCCCTTTTTCCTTCATTAAGACAACAACTTTTGTATTTACAAGAGTTGTTATGAGCTTGTTGAGAATAGTTTCATATGCCTTTATCAAAGAGGCATTATGGGAAACTGCAGGACAATCTTTTTCAAGACTAGTCTTAAGATTGTCAGAGACACTTTCTATTTGTTCTAAACCATCTTCTATGTGAGATATTTTAGAAGATACTTCAATAGTAGGGCATGGAGTATGAACACTGGGATTGATGCAACCAATTACATTTGTAGATATGTTATTTTGTGTAAGAAGCATAAGCATCTTCTTTTCCCACTTGCGTATTTTGCACCTATGTGAAGTGTGACCAACATCATTACAATGAAAGCACCGTTTAGTCCAGTCAGTCTTTTTGGATTTCAAGGACGAAGCTTGTTCGTCTGAAGATCCATTATTCATGGTGTTTTTATTCATGATTCACGAAAGCGTCAAACACAGACAGTTACGTCCTTTACAAGGTGTGTGCCGGCTCTGATACCAACTGAAAAAGCGGGGATACCGAGATACACCACCAACTTTTAGTTTTCGTGTACCTAGTTGATTACAGTTGTTTGAACGATCTCACAAATCAATATTCAAACAACAACCTGAGTATAGTTTAGAGAACCGAACCCTAACAAGAACGTGGTTCTTGTAGATCTCAATAGAGATGGATTCACTCAAAGGTTATGAATCAACAAACTTGCAATTACTTCAATTATATAGATCATAGACAATATAATGCGGAATGGAAAAGTAATGCAAGACACCAGAATTTTGTTAACGAGGAAACTGCAAACCTAGCAGAAAAACCCCGGGACCTCGTCCAGATGTGAACACCCTCAGTATTAACCGAATACAGACGCTAGCCTACTCTCAGACTTCGGACTGGAATGTATCGAGGCTGAATTCTCCCTACAAGCAACTCAGCTACCAATGTGCTCCTACGTCTCTTGGCTCCCGCAGAAACCTACATACTTGATTCCCCTAGCTGACGTTCTATACAGGCCTAGGAGTTTCTCCACTTCCCTTCGTGAAGACTAGTTCTACCCTGCCTATAACAGGACGCCTAAAAGTATCCAAGTAATTAAACAAGAATACGATTGTGATTTCCATTAGACTTAAAGTCTAGGTTAATGGAAATCGGATATGTTGAATAGGGATTATTGATCTAGCCTAAACAACTTTACCTCCTAACGCTTGACGAACTTAGTATGAAACCTAGTTCGTGAATTTACGTTTGGGAACTTCTAGGGTTTACGATACAAGATCTACCTAAGACAACTAAGACATAAAGGAGTTAGTTATTTAACCCACATGAAGAATTCCGCAAAATATTAAGTGGACGGTTCGTGAACCGTCCGTCTGAATTCGGGCCAAATACATTGAATCTGGTGTTCACGTACATGTACGTACAAAGATCAACGTTTGGAGACACAGGAGAAATTTTCGGTGCCACTGTTCACGAACCGGTTCGTGAACCGCCGTCATTCAGATTAGGGTTTAACTGGATCCGCTGGAAGTTCTGAGTTGGGCCAGTACTTAGACGTGTTATTACACCCTCGGCTATAATCCAATGGACTCTGCTCTAGAGTACTTTAGATTCACCAATTTTCATACATGTGGTTTGCAAGCAAACCATTGCTACGGAAAGTTTATCGAATCTATCTCATGCACATTGTAACCTTAGTATGGTGGGAACACATACTAACATAACTCATGGTTATGTAGACAAGAGTACAAATCTCAATCGCTATAACTCTACTAAAGTAGCCGACTATTTCGAAAGATAGAAGAAATAGAATATAAGAAATTATATATGAAAGTCGTAACTCCTACTAACCTTTTGTCGATGAAGAATATTCGATGTCTTTTTTATATTCGATGTCTTCGTCTTCAAGGTCGCTACTACTTTGTCTATATCCCAATTCCGAAATCTAAACTCTAGTAGGCTAAATCAAGAATTGACTTTTGACACCTAAAACTGACAACTAGCTTGACATACCAACGCTAGTGGGTTTGACCGGACAATGCCCTAACAATCTCCCCCTTTGTCAATTTTAGTGACAAAATCAATTTACATATGGATTCAAATAATATACAATGAAGTACTAACCAGATGTAGTTCTTGATTTCTTGAATTCTTCAACTTCTCCTTGAGTCTTGATGTGTTCGTTAAACTCTTGTTGATGAATCCGTAGTCAGCAGTCACAACATAACCAGCTCAAACAACCATAAAGGTACGCTTAAGCTTACGTGGGTTTGGTATGCTCGTCCCACATGTTGTTTGTGCGTAAGAGTAAGGGAAACCCTAAACTTGATAACCAAGTAATAAGAGATTTATCTCAATTGGAATTCTTTTTAGAATTATCTGCCAAGTGTTTTGTTAGCTCTAAAACACTTCAAGATAGAATCCAACAGACCAGAGATAATCTTATCTTATTGACTCATTGAGGATCGTTAGATGGAACACAAAAGGTCTTTATGTTTTACACAAGTCCATCTAAGAGATAAAGGAGTTTGGGAATTTGACTCAGGGTGAAATTCTAGGAGAATATTCACTAAATCCGACACCAGTAAGACAGCTATCGTCAGGTTCACGTACTGGTACGTGAACAAAATAGCCATCTCGAACTCAGAGAATTTCCGAGTGTCTGGTACGCAAACCGGTTCGTGAACCGTGCGCCTGTCAGATTTCGTCAAATCTGGATTCCGCTGGATGTACTGGGATGAGCCAGAACTTAGACGTGAGAACGTCCTCAGCTGTGATCCATGGCCTCTTTGCTCAAGAGCACTCCTTTAGATTCATCCATATCCAATTAACAGTTTGCAAGCAAACCATTGTAATGGACATATGGCACCGAATCTGTCTCATACATTCTTGACTCACAGTATTTGTGGGATCAAACACTGGTCATGACACAAGGCCATGTTACGCAAGAATACGATCTCAATCACTATCATCACTACTAAAGTAGTCGACTATTTCGAAAGAATAGATGAAGTAAAAATAGAAGAAAATCCATAAAGTCATAACTCCTACTAACCTTTTATCGATGAAGAATAATTGATGTCCTCTTTGTCTTCACAGTCTTCGTCTTCAAGGTCTCTACTACTTTGTCTATATCCCAATTCCGAAATCTAAACAAGAATTGTGTTTTGACACCTAAAACTGACAACTAGCTTGACATACCAACGCTACTGGGTTTGACCAGACAATGCCCTAACATACTTTTATTGAGACAAATGAAACAAACATGGCCAAGTAATTAAGTATTGTATAAGAAGTATCAGCATGATGATACAAAATGTAGAATAAAGATGTAATCACCTCAACTTGTCTAAGAACAATCGATAGCTTATTAAAAAAGAAGGGGTACCGAAATACACCACCAAATTTTTAGGTTCGTGAGTCTATAGTAAGATATGGAAGATCTCAAAAATCAATGTCAAAATATGTCAACCTGAGTTGGATCGTAATGATCAATTTCAACAAAGACAAGTCTTTGTGAATCCCTCAGAAAGATTGAGAATTAACTACAGGTTAATAACGTACAACTTGTATTGGTTTAATTATATAACCAGAGATATAATGTGGAAAGGAAATCACACAAGACACCAGAAGTTTTGTTAACGAGGAAACCGCAATCCATGAGAAAAACTCCGAGACCTAGTCCGGTTTGAACACCGCACAGTATTAAGCTGTCTACAAACACTAGCCTACTATCATACTTCGAAATAAGATGTAGATGACACCAACTTAATCCCTTAAGTGAATCAGCTACTGTCGCACGCTTTACGTTTATGGTATCTCGCAAAACCATACGCACTTGATTCCCCTAGTTGACGTCTGTTATACGCCTCAGGGTTGCTTTAACCGATGTTAAAGGCTTTCGGTACTCAATCCGCTTTGCAACAGATAATACCAGTGTCTTATTTGTCCTCCTCCAACAGACTAACACTCGAAAATGACTTCTTATGGATATGACCAGGGTTATACGAAAATATACATACAAGTTAGAGTTGGCATGTAAATCAAGTAAACAATGCCTCACTTGTCTGTACCTCAATTGTGAAAAGAATTGGAAAACCAATACTTACACAATCGGAGCTAACTAGGACTTATTAAAGTGAAACCGTGTTTCTTCTATTAACCTTGTAGTTGATTAGTTGTTCTTGAATAGCCTTATTGCAGAAGAGAAGGATCGTAGAATAGACAAAAACAAGTATAATCCACCAAGGTTGTGGGTTACTCTGTTAATCGGTCATTCAATTTCTGTGTGAAAAAAAAATTACAAGAAAAAAAGGATCACTCTAACAGGCTAAAGCAACCCTCTAACAGACCAGGACTGAAAATTTTAGCAATTAGCTCACAGCCTTATTATACTGTGAAATAGTATAACTATTCCTAATACATTTGACATGCGTTGCATGACAAATAAACTAGACTCTCCTAAGACATAATGAAATAAGAGAACTCTTCATAGTTTGCCTGCAAGATCAAATCCCGGCTTTTTCTTTGGCGTATCTTCTTTAGTTCCTGTCGGCGGATTCAATCTTGTAGATCTCCTAGTCCCTTGTACATTAGTCTGACCTTGTGGCTTGACAATAGCCATGGGAGTAGGATTTAAAATCTCAGTCGAAGGCTGATTTGATTGCTTCACAACAGAACGTGGTTCTTCTGGTTTCCCTGACTCACCCTTTCTATTAGCTTGAAAATGCGTAGACGTGGAAGCATCTTTGGCATTCTCACTTCTTATTTTCCTTTCTTCTTGTTGCCTTTGTAACTCTGCCTCTTGCCAAGCCCTATAGTTAGAGATCAACTCCATATCAGCTTCAAGATGACTTTCACCGTCTTCCATATCATCATTACACGCAGTTTGCAGAGTCACTGGGTTACGGGTTACTCTGATAAATACCACTAAGGCAAATATCTTCTGCATGTGCTTCACAATTCTCAAGTGAAGATGTTTCTATAGTCATATATAGGCCAATTCCGCGAAGGAATTTATACCTATAGAGAACGACTCTCCACAAAAAGCTTACACAACAGTGCAAAGAGTTTCCGTAGAATTTCACAGAGGTATTTTACGATTTCTTGATGTTTGTGATTTTCGTTTTGGATGTCCTCTATTTATATCATTCAATAAGATAGGTTGCTTAGGAATAAAGCTATAGATTCCTTGTCCTACAAGTTAGTTCGTGACCGTGTAAACGAAGTTGTTACTTAACTTGCACACAACGTATCACAGTTTAATCACACATGGAAACCAATTAGAGTTTATGACCAAGTAGTTTGGTAGAGGAACACTACTTCAAAAATATGGTCTCAACACAAGATTGAACAACTGAAATCTTATTGAACTACTTCAAAGATATGGTCTTAAGTAGTTTCGCAGTGAAGATCTAGTCCATCTGTCTATGAGATTCAGGAGTCTCTCATTAAACCGCGTAAATAATATGCATCAGGACGATTCACGAACCGTCCATACTTAAAATCCAGGCTAAATACCCGAATGTTTTGTTCGTACTTATGTTCACGTACAACGCACTTTTGGAATTCAGGTGCCATATGCAAATATCACTTTGTAGAGTGTCTATTGGGGTTCTCCTTTTCCTAAAGTTTGCCTTATTGTGAAAGTAAGTTGTATTCCTATCACCAAGTTTAAAAGCTTCATGTATCCCTCCCTGTCTCCAAAAGTCTTCTTCAACATCATCACATTATGATAGTTAATTATTGAGTGACAAGAGTTTAAGATAGGACATATTATGGCCATTAACTAACAAACTGTAAGTCTGGTCTTTTAACCTAGCAGCTTGAGTGGTGATATTGCCAAAATGCCTATAATTCCATTGCCTGAGAGTTTGTTTAGTGTTGTACAGAGTTTTCCAGTGAATGAATGCAATATCACCCCGACCACCATAATTTCAACTGGCCTTAAATTAACACTCTACATGATGGATTTCTAAACCAAATGGATTATGGGTTTGAGTTTTTCTCTACATACAATTAGTTAGCAAAATTGGACTGTGGTCACTAGCAACGGGTATGAGTCCCAATCTATCGTGTCCATTGGAGTTAGCCAATTAAATTGGCAATTACAGGGAATGTAAGTACTAACATCACTTCACCAAAATTAAGAATGATTGAAGTATCGAAATTTTGTGATTTAGGGTCTCTTCTCACCTACTCGGAAAACTAAGTTATTCTAGTGATGAACAAAATCGCTAAAGGAACAACCAATTTTAAAGAGTTATTTTCATTTTGGGCTCAGTTCGACTCAGTTTCCAAATTTACAACGACCATGGATACACACAGCATTTGGGTCTCCTATACTAGCTAAGTGATTGTTTATGTGGCTTCATGTGGCAACTTTGAGGTCCCTTATTATAAAGAAGAATGAGATGTAAAGGAGTAAAACAAATGGACAGTATCACTCCGGAGCAAAAGTGAACTTCTATTGATCAGAAAATACAGAGACAACAATTAAGTGGAATTGTTGAACCATGGGCCAACTGCGCCGTTATTTTGCACATTGCCATGAGATCCAACAACGTTTGGGATTAGGGAAGAAGGTAAACCTATGGGCATTGGATCATGGCCCGACTGGTACAACCCATGAGAATGGGGATGACACACAAGAGGACTTCCACCAGCATTTCCTTTCCGTTGTTGAAGTGCACGAATCTGTCTGAGACCATCCTCGTGTATACGAGATATCGTCTCTAGTTCCTTCATCGAAAGGGATTCCAAACCTCCACCATAAAGAGGAGCATGACGCGACATTTCTTCCTGGAGAGAAGCCTCCAGCGTATGGATATATTGCTGCACACAAGTGTAAGTATGTTCAGTACAGTGGAAATTATCAACCACAAAAGGAAAATGCATGCTCAAGGGTTGCAGAGAGAGTAGAAACCTGGCAGGTATTCAATTTAGCCTCCATCCCATCAATGTATACTTCACAACGAGCAACCTGCTCTTCTTTCTCTCGCTTTTCTCCTTCAGTTTGTCCAACTGTCTTCGTCAAACGTCGAATTTCATCCTCTAGTGACTGCCGAACTTCTTCACGAGTCATAGTCTCAGTAGCATAGCGCTTCAACTCCTCGTCAAACCTTTTTCGAGCAGCTTCTGCACTCTTCAACCTTTCGGTCAGAACATTTTTCTCTTTTGCCACTCTCTGCACAGCAGCAAAATAAAAGTTAACCAACCAACCCATCTTTTGAAATAAAGTTCCAAACCTATTTCCATATAGATATTATAGTTATCAATTCCAAGTAATTGGTCCCAACTCATGTAATACATTCTAGAAGTATGGGGAGTACACTTATGTCAAAAAAAAACATTTGAGAGGTATGGGATAATCAAAACAAAAAAAAAAAGTATATTTAGGTCAAAGGAAGGCTGTAAACATTTCAACAAAAAAAAAGACACGGGAACATATAACTCAGTTCTGAATCAGGTTTAAAATAAATCCAACTCTCACAGTCTCATGAACGTTCACTCTCACACATTCACTTGAAATATTCTAGAGAATGAGATGGCAAGAATTTTCGGTGTTGTTGTGAACATAGTAGTTCAAGGTTATATAATATACACAGTCAAGTTTCACTAAACACCTTTTAAGCTTCAACTTCTTTTAGAAACAGAAAGCATTCATCCAGTCGGTTAATCAAATATAATACTCAAGCATGAAAACGAACTTGAAATATCAGAAATTAATGAACATATGACATTACCTTTAATTCTTCACGTTTCCTGGACTTCAACTGTTGAATTTGTGACTCTGCATCGTGGAGCCGATCATGGAGTACTTTCTTCTCAGAGATGAGTTTTGCAACTTCATCATCACGTTCAGAGCGGACCCATTCAAGCTGACTCTCAGCATCCTGTATCTGTTCACAAAGCACTTTCTTCTCCCGAGAATGGCGTTCAATTTCAGTCTTCATCTCAGACTGCAATTTATGTAAAAGTTAATCCAAGAAATCTCCGTAACAAATGGCACAAGGTGAATAGCATAAATGGCAGTTCAAATAAGAAATTCAGATGATACCTTAAGTCGGCTATTAGTTGCTTCAGATTCACTCAGCCTTTGTGACAGAATCTCTTTCTCTTTAGTCATAGCCAAAACTTCTGCTTGCCTTTCTTCACGATCACGAATGTTTTCATCTTCACTAGCACATAACTGATGCCAAAGAGCTGCACGATCAACATTTGCAAGTTCAACAGCCTCTCTCATCATGCTTAGAACAGGCCTGGAAATTTCTTCTTCCTCATGAACCAGAAATACCAAAATATCCAAATCCAAATCAACATCACGACAATTATCTGTAGTACTGGTAGCACGGTCAACAAGCCCCTTCAACATCTTCCCTCGGTAACCATCATCCGCATACATTCTGAACAATATAGCATAGAATGTCCTAACGAAGATCTGCACTCTTGGGTCTCGCGAGAGAGACAATGTCTCAGCAAGGCCAAGAACTGCAGTAAAATCACAATCAGGGACAGAAAAGGACTCATTACTTTGCTCCTCCGCTAGTTGCTGAGAATTGTCGGCAGGTGTCCTGGAATTATTACTGAATAATCTAAGAGAATGGCGTCTTTCCAAGACCATGGCTACTGTGTGATCCAAAATGGCTCCTTGAGCAACTGCTTTTCCAAAAGCTTCGGAAGCTTCAATAGCAAGGCCAGGTAAAAGTAACATATCAATCAACATGTAAACGTCAGAAAAATGACGAAGTGCAACAAAAACCTGCTCTTCTCCGTTAAACCTTTCATTAAACCCAGTTTCACCAAATGAGAAGTTCCCACAAGCTGATTGAGAGGAAACTTCATCTAGTTCACAATTAGAATGAATATCCCTTAGTACAGCTTCAGCAACATCCGTGCGAGTATTAACAGTTTGGCTTAGAACATCAAGGACACAAGGCGAAACCTCAGGACCCAAACTTCTCAGCTTAGAACGAACAGCCGTGACCTACAATGTGAAAACACATAAAAATGCTTACAATGCAGGAATAGAAACAAAGCAATCCAAGTCCCAACTGACATAATTCCACTAAAATATCCAATATAAATTTCAGATAGTAATGCATGCGTACTGCTTCCGGAAGATGCTGACACTTTGACGCGGCTTCGAATATAAAACTGATTGCTGCTCCAAGTGCTTCATGATTCAAATCCCCCAACAGTTGTAAGGACTTTGCTAAAATGCTCTCCCACACTTCACTGCTCAATTTCAGTTGACTAATAGCACTCAAAACCTGAGAAACCAATAAGAATTAGTCATCGTCGTGGTTAATGGAGTATGTAACAAAGTACAGCAACAATCAAAAAAGGAATCCCCAAATAATTGCAAGAAATTTAGAATTACCGGTATTCGGAGAGCAGGTGCTGCATGAAGACGATCTATAAGTGAACGTGCAGCAATTGCATGCTCTGAATGGTCAACCAGTTTGGGGACCAGCCCCACTAAATCTGGTTGCAGATGTTTAGGAGCTTTGTCCAGTACGAGAGCAATCTTCCGTGCAGAATGAGGCTTTCTTTTTGGCTCTGGGCAACCTTGAGGAACTGTACCATCTAGGGCTCTCAGTGAATTAACAATCAGTCCTAGGAGCTCCTCAGACTGCTCCGGCCACTTGGTCTAAGAAATGCATAAGATGACAAATGAATATAGGGAAAAAGAACTTGGATAAGCAATTACTTAGTATATCAAACTAATTGAGTAACTGTACCTTAGGAGATTGACTAAAATTATTATCTATGCAAAGACTATCACCAGATGATTCAGGAGGAGAAATAGGCTGCCCAGGAATAGCATTTTCAGATATACTGATTTCGTTCATGTCTGAGCTCTGTACCGCATATCCATTTATATTTTCATTTGCACCAGAATCAAGTCTCTCATGAGGAGGAGGTTGTGCATGTTCTGTTCCTCCAGCATCACTACCAGATTCTGATGGACTAGCTGCTCCATTGCTATCTGGAGAAGGTTTAGAGCTTGTATCAGAAAACTCATCCCCACTTCTTCCTTCTGAAGGTTGGCAGCATTCAACCATTATATCCAGAAGTAACTCAACAATTGCCTGCTGCAAGACTTTGACTCCCATCAACATATGCATCAGGCTTGGAGAAGATTCACAATTTCTTATGCCCTCTTTCTTCCCGTCATTACTAGAGAGCTTTGTAGGAAGGAGCAAGCGCTTTACTTTAGCAGGGTGATCAAGATAAACACGTAGTCCTGTCAAAAAACCAGCTATAGCACCTGCATCCATAAGAAGCTTTTCCCTCAAAGTGACCTGAGGCTGGGAAGGATTATCTCCATACGTAAGATGAAAGCCTGCCCTGGAAAGGAGATCTCTAAATATATCTTCCTCGTCTCCGCTTATTGCCTCACTATCTTCGGAGTCAACAAGCTCGTCGGGATCACTTGACAAAGCATCCCTCTCATCCTCTGAAGCCAAAACCTGACAAAAGGGCAAAACAGACATGATAAGGCAATGGAAGTTACAAGCATACTTCAGTTTCCTTCGTGACATGAATTACGATTCATATTCATATCAAAGAAAACTAAATATTTGTAGAACATCCTCTCAGTTTATCTGAATGCCCATGTTGTTTCTGCAAGAAACATAAGATACAGGTATAAACTGACCACGAACTTTCTTTGGTGTCTCACATTCCCAAATCCCAAAACTTCCACTGAAACAACACTGAGCTTATGGAGGTAAAAACTTTTTCGCATCTGAAATTAAAAACTTTTCTTTTCTATTACATGCAAGTATGTGGAAGCAAGTAAGGGACTGACTTTAGCTCCCCCCAAAGGGAGCATATCATTCCTGTCACCGCAACAGCCTGTTTCCAAAACTTACATGGAGAGAACATCATACAATAGCAAGCTGAAATCCACCAGCTTGCTGGCTAATTTAATTTTATAGTAACTTTTGGCAAAACTACGACGCACTTTCTCTCCATCCCAAAGCCAGTTGGGTTCCCCACACTTTTGTCACACCTCATTAAATTGCCCCATCGAACTTTGTAAGCTCGTAAACATTGCCTCTTTTTCAACATGCGTTCATTCAGGTTTTAGATATATATTTGCACAAAAGTTTGTACCACAATTATATCAGTGTAGCCGTAGAACAGTTAACCAAACGAAATATAGATGAAACGAGAATCCTTAATATATACAGTACAGTGCAGTGAGCCTATATTTAATTGTGTTAAGCCAAAACTTCTTTGGCGTTGGAATGTGATCAGATGGTATCATCGCACTTAATTTGCTAAAAATGAATAGGTTCCTAGACACTATAGGATCATGTATAATTCCTATATATGAACTGTTGCCAAGCCTACAAATTCTAACTAACCTGGTATAAGACTCGCAACGTACAGGCTGAGGGAACTTCTTCCCGGAGGACCATAAAAAATGAGAAGATTAATTCCTAACCAAACAAAATCTACATGAAAACAACAAACCCTCTCTGAACTCCATCTATCCTACATTTTGGCAGGTTTTTGAAGCTATCGATTTAAAAGTCATGTTTTCAGTAGAGGGAGCATAGGTTTTACTTGACGATGCCAATTCTAAAACTAGTATATGGGATTGGATAATTAAAAGGAAAGACATCAGACACAACTGAAAAGACTTTAAAACAAAACATGGCATAGGCATTTATGTACTCACCTCCAGATCTGAGAACTCAAACCAAGGGCAGCAATCGATGATTTCACAAACGAAGACAACTGTGTCACGGACAAGAAATCCAGCATCCGCTTCCAACATATCAGAAACCTTCATGAATTGGAGAACAGAATTATTCCATGTCTTTGTGCAGATAGAAGACTCTTTCCACACGGACTTGGCAATGTTCTTTTGGTTCACCACACCCATCCTATATCTGACCCAAAAATTCTTATCCGGATCAGTTCCAGATGATTGATCACTCTCCAGGTATATACAAATGGTGTCAAAAGATTCATACACACCTGCATACAAAATGTATGGCAAACACGTTAGCTGGATAGATTAACCATCAAATACATGAGCAGAATCTAATAAACAGACAACATTATACTAATTAGTGGATAAAGAGGAAGATAAACCAACTCATCAACTCACCAAGTCGGAGTTCACATCCACCAGCTTGAAAGAACTTGCTAAAAATCTTACGGGTCTCCATTATATCCTTAAAGGATAAGAAATTCTCAACCTTCCATGTAAATGATCCTTTTTTCACAACTCCGTCGCTGTTGACCTCCGCATCCTGATCAGAGAATTCCTGCATCACAGATGTCTCTTTCAAGATAAGTACCTCCGCAGAAAAGATGACCGTATCCTGAACAAGAAACCCGGCATCTTGATCGAAGAGACTAGTGAGTGTCACAAACTCACGCCAGCCCCAATCTTTTGCAGCTTTGGAGTAACGGTTCTGTGACTCTTTCATTACAGACTTGTCTTCCATTCTCTGGTTAACGACAGATAACCGATGACTTACAAAGCAACTCCAATCACTGGATGTGTTTCGCGAATCAGTGACTTCAAGAAACACTGAAAGGTGGCATGGAGGTTGGGACTGCCCTGATGCCATCAAGTAAAAGTGGACATTCCATTAGTTTTTTCTTCCCAATCTAAAACAACTATAGTTATCACGCCTAAGTAAGTACTACAAACATGGCTTGAGCATTAAGCTGCATTTAAAATTTGAGGCCGATCCATTTACAAAAGGGAAAAAGTAATGAATATCTGTTTACTCTCTAATCAAACCGGTACAAATATTTTCAACTACTAAGTCTAATAAAAAAGACTAAACGAGTAAACCAATGAAACGGAGTACGATGTGACTTCAAGAAAGACTACCCTGATGTCATCACGTAAAGTAGACTTTCCATTAGTTCTTCCCATTATTTTTCTTCCCAATCTAAAACAACTATACTTATTACACCCTTACTTGAGTAAGTAAGTACTACAAACATGGCTTGGGAATTAGAGCTGCTTTTAACATTCGAGACCGATCCATTTATACAAGAGAAGCAGTAACAAATATCAATTTAATCTCTAACCAAACAGGTAGAAATATTTTCAACTACTAAGCCTAATAAAAACAAGTGATCAATGAAACAAATTACAAAATATCAAATGAGGCGTATGATTACCTCTAGGATACACAATGAGGCGGCAATCCCGATTTCCAATCTGAAACCTCCTGCTCTTCACACAAAGACCGGTAATCTTTCTCTTCTTCAAAAGATCCTTCAACTTGGTGAAATTCTCAATCCTCCACGTAAATTTCCCAAGGTGCCCATCAGACTTGCGGCTGCCACTTCCATTCCTTACTCCAAGCAATCCCCCATTCTTTGTGAAGTTGCTTGATTCTTTAATGACATGAAACGAAGTACTAAAAACCGCAGTATCATCAACCAGAAACCCATTATCGAGACCAGTAAAATCTGACATCTTCATATAATCATTCCATCCAAGACTAGTATTATCCCCAAACCTATTATCACCAGCAAACCTTCCATATGAATCTCGATGCATATGATTAAACCCAGCTTTCTGATTCAAAACTGACATTCTAAACAAACACCAGCAGCTCCTATCAGAAAGCAATGCTTTATCCGTATCTTTACTCTCCAAACACATTGACAAATACTCTATCCCATTCACAGAACTCTGATACACACTTATCCTAAGATTGCATTCACCGGCTGGAAAAACAGGACTCATAATTTTCTGTGTCTTAATCATTTCCTTAAATAAACTAAAGTTATTAACCTTCCAAGTAAACTTCCCACTAAGAACATCAACTCTAGCTGATGGTCCAACCACAGCAACAGACGGCGACGAACTAGAAGAAGTAGACAATGCAGACGTAGACGGCGACAATGTAGATGTCGATTGTTGTTGTTGTAACTCATTAACATTATTATTGTTATTATTAACATTATGATTATTATTATTATTATTACTACTATTGTCTCTAGTAAACGAAACTGATTCATTCAAAACAAGTATATCAGCTGTAATAAGAAGCGAATCGATATTATTGGCATTAAACAAAAATCCTGATCTCGAATCGAGAATCGTTGACGAAGGAGTAAAATCACACCAACCGTGAGATTTCTTTTTACTGGAAAACCTATGCCATGAATCTCTCTGTATAGATTTACTAACATCAGATTGGTTAACAATGGAAAGACGATAACTAGCAAAACAATCCCATTTGGTAGAAGAAGAAGTGGAAGAACCACGAGGATCCATGATTTGTAAATAGATTGAGAAATAACCTGGTAATGCTTGTGAATCACCTTTCGGATAGATAAGTAAACGGCAATCGTATCCACCTACTTCGAAATATCGACTCCATAGTGCCCTAGCTTTTACTTTAGGGAAATTATGAACCGTCCATTTACAGATTGCGGAATGATCATTTTTCCGTTCTATTGATAATACAGATTCTCCTCCTCCTCCTTCTCCTCTTGATGACGGTGTTGTTAACCCTAATGATGATGATGATGCTTCTTCTGTTACACAGGACATCGTTGCTGCCGCTGATGAAGATGATTGTGACGGGGATGGGGATGGGGATGATTTTGCAGCCGTCGATGAAGAAGAAGGAGAAGATGAAGCTTGTTGTTGTGGAGGATTTGGAAATGAAGAAGAGGAAGATGATGAAGAAGAAGATGAAGCTCGTTCCGATAAAGACGGCTTCATCTTGGTTTGTTTTGACAGGGAGAAGAAACAGAAGTGAGGGTTTTGCGATATTTTGATTTTTACATACAGCGTTTTTTATGTTTCAATGTTTCTCTCCCTCTTTCTTTCTTTCTTTCTTTCTTTCTTTCCCCTCTTTCTAAAAACTCTTTCTCTGTTACGATATTTTCTGGGACTGAGGGATAGAGAGAGAGCGAGAGAGGAGGGTCGTCAGGGGTATTATTGGGAATTCAAATTCTAGAGGGATAGTTGTGCCTGGAACCTTGCAACTAGGGCCGAGTCGGGCCGAGTATAATACAGACCCGCCGTACCGGACTAAGAAAATAAGATGTGATCACATCCATAGCCTTGCAAGTTTGTGGTATAATTTTCGATTTTTGTGGATACATATTAACATTAAACACACTCCCCATGAATTTGATTTTCGTTGTTGTCCATTTTATTTTCAAATCGATCTTGAAAGCTGAGAATTTGAGATTTTTCTTGGGGATTGTAGATTTGTTTTCTTTCTCTTTTGCTTTGAGAAATTGACAAGACAAAAAAGATTAAAGTAATTATCTTTTTGGTCCACTTTTATATTACAACTGAAAAGTAAATCAAAAAAAAAAAAAAGGGATATTGCGTAGACCTTTTTAGAAAGGGTACTATATATGGAGTAGTATTTGCATTTTATTTGACGACTTGGAGCAACGACTGCATAGACTCGGCATTGCATGTTAACATGTATACTACAGTGTTCCAAGGGTATTATTGGAAATTACAGATTCTAGAGGGATAGTTGTGCCTCGAAAATTGCGCTAGGGTTGAAGTCGGGTCGGTCTAAGCCGACCGACTCAACAGAGTCGTGCCTCTTTTTTATATGGACCCGTCGTACTGGAGTAAATTGGAAATAAGACGATCACATCCATAACCTTGGACGGCGCCAGCCTGTGGCAGCCTTGGCCATTTGACCAAACATGATTTTAGGGCAGCGCCAGCTTTTGGCGTGCCTTGGCCACTATGTCAAGCCCTAACCTTGGACCTTGCCAGCCTGTGGCAGCCTTGGCCATTTGGCCAAACATGATTTTAGGGCAACGCCAGCCTTTGGCGTGCCTTGGCCACTATGCCAAGCCCTAACCTTGGACGGAGCCAGCCTGTGGTAGCCTTGGCCATTTGGCCAAACATCATTTTAGAGCAGCGCCAGCTTTTGGCGTGCCTTGGCCACTAGGCCAAGCCTGAACCTTGGACGGCGCCAGCTTGTGGCAGCCTTGGCAAACATGATTTTAGGGCAGCGCCAGCCTTGGCCACTAGGCCAAGCCCTAACCTTGGACGGCGCCAGCCTGTGGTAGCCTTGGTCATTTGGCCAAACATGATTTTAGGGCAGCGCCAGCCTTTGGCGTATCTTGGCCACTAGGCCAAGCCCTAACCTTAAACGGCACCAGCTTGTGGCGGCCTTGGCCATTTGGCCAAACATGATTTTGGGCAACGCCAGCCTGTGGCGTGCCCTAGCCACTTGGCCAAACCTAGCTTAAAGGCAGCGCCAGCCTATGACATGCCTTAGTCATCTACGGCCAAGCCTGTCTTCGCGATCTACCCGACTTACCATTCATGATAGTGATAGAGGTAATCCTATGTCAATACACACTCAGGCCAAGCAAATGCCTAAGGCATTTCCTTAGTATTTAGTGTCCTTCAGCACGAAAGACATCTCATATCCTTAAAGTATTTTCTTATGGTAAGTATTGCTAAAACTCAGCGTCCAGTGATAGCAAAATTAACAATTCAACACAAGATGACTCAAGCTACGAGACATACGCATTATTCAACAGAGATGTCGAACGTGTCACAAATTGGGGGATTTACGTTAGGGTTTTGGTCTGGCGGTCTACAGCAGTTGTGGCGTGACACCCACTTAGAAAGAGGTTATGTTCGTGGGAAATACTGGCGTAATAGGTAGTGGGCATGACTGGCAGTTAGGTTATCTCCATGGGAGTAACTCCATCATTCCACTTCCTCCACTTTACCATTTTCCTCCACGATTAACAAGAGATCAGTGTATTTCTGAACATATTATAAATAGATGATTCCATCTGTATTCCAAGGATAACTTAACACAACCTGAACTTGAACTCAAATTCAATTCAATTCATAACTCGCGATTTGTGAAATCTTTGTAAAGTCTTAGGTAGGGCTGTCAATAATAGTCCGAAATCCGACATCCGTTTCCGAAAATTTGAGTTCCTATAGGATTTTATCCGTTATATCGGATATCGGATTCCGGATCCGAATCCTTATCGGATTTTTTCCCCTTAACGTAACGACAACGGATTAGGCCCCATCCGTTTGGTTAACTTCCGATTCTGATAACACTAGGGATGTACTAGTAATTTATCCTAATTCCTATATGAAATCGATAACAACACTAGGGATGCACTAGTAATTTATCCTAATTCCTATATGAAATCGATAACAACACTAGGGATGTACTAGTAATTTATCCTAATTCTTTTAGACATTGTAGCCTGTACAATTTTCTTCAATTCTTCTTCAAGAACGAATCAAAGAGATGAACAATCCAATTCAATCACTAACAATGGAGAATCTACTACTACCATCACTGACAAGATTGTCAAGTCCAGAAACAACATCAAAAAAATCAAATAACGATGGAAGAAAACAACCAGTATCTCTTTATATGCTTCTGTGGTTGTTGATGCAGCTAAAGAAGCTATGGAAATTGATTTTATTCTCAACCATTATCAGAAATTGCTTCACCTCCACCAAAATTTACTCAATTTTATGATTTCTTCTCATTTTCTCACCTTACTCCTCATATCCAATGTGAGTAAATTGATTTTATTCTCAATCGATTGCATATATTTGTTTGATTGTTTGTGTAATGATTTTGTATGTTTTGTTCAGATATTCGGAAATCGTCACAGCCGTTTCTCGGTGATAAAACAGACGATGATTTCTTTCAAATTGATGTGAGTTTCTCAATCTAAGAACGAACACAGAGTGACAGAAGAACAAGAAGAAGAGAATGTCGGAACTTATCGAAATAAAATCCGATATCCGATAGCTTAGCCTATCGGTATCGGCTTTCAGTTTAGGAGATCCTATAGAATATTATCGGCTATTGGAATTCCGATAACTCTTAACCTATCGGAATCGGATTTGCCAAAATCCGTCGGATTTTCATCCGTTGACAGCCCTAGTCTTAGGGAAAACCAAGTTGTCTTCGACAACCATCATTTTCCTAAGTTGTTCAGAACCACGCACAATACCTTTTCAACCAAAAATACCTAATCTCACTCTTTCTCTGCTTCCCTCCTTAAGACCAACCATATCTCCTCATCTGTGACCGAAGCAAGTCTGAAGCGGTCATTGTCTTGGTTTAGGCTAGATTTGTTCGACTTTGATCTCTCGAACTTGAAAGTACTCTTTTGCAGTACACTGGTTTTCACCCTAAAACATTTTTTAATAAAAACGTTCAACATACTTGAAGTATGTGATTCTTTTTTTGCGTTTTGTCTTCAATAAAAACGTTCGACCATGATGTGAATGAGGCACATATTCGAAGTATGTGATCTTTTTTATCCGATTGACGTATCTCATTTCTTAGGATTAGAATTTAACTAATTGTTTTTGTAAAGTGAAAAACAATTTTAGCTACTCATCCTAAATTTTATTCAAATACCCTCACCGATATAGTTGTCACACCTCTTGCCTACTTTAAAATTGCGAAACAAATGTATTAGAGACAAAGTATACCTTCTTAGCTATTGATAGGTGTCTAAAACACCTTTCCAAATATCTATTGCTTATGCTTTCTTTTCTTATTCTTGTTGTATTAGTTGCATTTTACGTTTCTTTTGCATTTTGTAGGTGTTCTCTTAATGAATCGTTTATTTCTTTTCTTTAGAAGATCTTTAATTGATGAGTGAATAAGGATAATTCCTCCTCGGATTCATTCCCACTATGATTGCCAGAGTCGGTGTTCATAGTAAAATCTTCGTTTACAAGTTTCCTTGTTTTTCCAGCAGCTCTAAAACCGATGTGTTTAGGGTGACTTTGCTCATGATCGAAGCTTTTTAACTTGGCAACAAGGTCACTTCTTGTTATAGTTAAACCATGTACTTCTTGGATGGCATGTTTCTTTGACTCGTATCTTGAGGGTTGACCTCAGAATTTTACACACAATGTCCCTTTCCGGAATAGCTTTTCGTAAGGTGTGATAGGCATTCACTATCTCAGACAATTTGTGGTTAAATTCTTCAAAGGTATCATCCTCAAGCATTCGAAGCTTTCCCAGTCAGACATTAAGTTTTGAAGTCTAGCTTTTTTTT
This sequence comes from Papaver nudicaule, assembly GCA_023529015.1. Classification (NCBI taxonomy): domain Eukaryota; kingdom Viridiplantae; phylum Streptophyta; class Magnoliopsida; order Ranunculales; family Papaveraceae; genus Papaver; species Papaver nudicaule. The sequence goes on from JAJJMA010044091.1 coordinate 25,960, forward strand.
CTGCTGAATTCCCTTCGAATACGGTCCTTATCTAATCCAAGCCTCTTGCGAGGTTTCACATGTGGCCACGTGATGGAAAAGATCAGGTGTTACTGCATGAATGATAGCGTTAAGCCCATCATAGTTTTGCTTAGCGGCTAGAGTTTCCACCTCATCATAATCCGTTATGTCTTTAGGGACAAACTCACTTCCAACTTCGATAGTTGGTGGTGTGTATCCTTTGTCGACATAAACCCAAGTTTTGAAATCTCGGGCTTGCAAAAACGATCTCATAGCAGTCTTCCACCATAGGTAATTGGTGCCATCAAACTTTGGTGGTACGTTACAAGCTCTTACGCTTTGTTTCATAATTCACAAGCCTCGATAAACACAGACAGTTACGCCTTTAATGTGTTTACCGGCTCTGATACCAATTGAAAAAGCAGGGGTACCGAAATACAACCAACTTTTCGTTTGGGCTCGTGAGACTTATGGTAAGATATGGATG
>JAJJMA010044104.1:0-16267 GCA_023529015.1 Papaver nudicaule
ACCCCTTTTAGAGGTCAAAACACTAGCCACCATTAATAGGGGTCATAACATAGGGTTGTAATATGGACCAAATCCACTAGTGTGAGAGTCCTAGTCCCAATAGAACTCTTGAAAAGGGGGACAAGAGGCCCAAGACCTCTCTTAAATCCCGCCAACCCTAGAGCTGGCGTAAAAAAAATAATCATAATAAGGAAAGGGCACGAACTTCGAGGCACCATGGCCACGGCCGTCCGCGCCACATCCCATGGCGCCATGGCCACTCCCTATCATCCTCTCACTTGCACTCACGTGTACATGCAGTAAAAAAAAAAAAAAACTCTTACGCACAAGCTTGCTCTCGATTCTCAGGGTCATTAACACTAAGACCTAATCCTTTATACATCTTTGCTAAAAAAAAAGAGAAGAGAAAAGACTAAGGCTTTTGAAGGTTGGTATCACCATCCGAGTACTTAGTATGAAACATTACTGTTCCACACTAACCAGGGGACTTAATGTAGAAGGTGAAAAACGGGAGAGGGACAAAATCGTAAAACTACTCACTAACTATGCCTTACCTAAAGACAATCGCCTACTCAGGCACATCTTTATAGCTCAGGATGCAACTCATTCTACGAGCTGAATGTACCCTCTATGAGTTCTCTCTTATAACTCCAGGTGGAGAGGATGATATCATGTTGCAGTACCGATAACCTCACAAGCACATAAACCCATTAATCTGCTTCATGTCGACATCACCTCGAATTCCTCGATATCAGAACTAGATTGCTCAATGGTACATGGTGAAGAGTTAACAGAGACGCATCCTCTTGGATTTCCTCTCAAAATATGACTCAACCTCCGAGTCTCAATGAAAACCTCAGAAATACCGAAGCTCTAGGCCTGTCCAGAGCTCTCTGAGAGGCATACAATAGCCCAAACACGCTTGAACAGATCGCACTCTAAACAGAATGATCTAATATACCATGGATAAGCACGCCATGACTTCAAGTGCGCCATAGCGCAAGCGCCCACTATAACCTAAGAAGCGTAGCCAGAGTGCTAGCTGAAGCAAAGTGGACCTTGGCCAAAGGCCAAGGCCGTGGCGCCATAAACCATGGCGCCACAAAAGTGCATAGCGCCGTAGCGCTAATAGAAAATGGCGCCACAACAAAAAAACTGGCCTTGCCAAGGCCGTGGAATCCTAAGACTATGGCGCCATAAATGCATGGCGCCATGAGAGCTCAACCTTGGCCAGAGCCAGTGCCATGCAATGGCGCCATGAGTCCCCGGCCTTGGCCAACGTCCAAGGCCACCCCTACACACCCACTATGCGTGTATCAAAAGCACCACACTCACGCTGGTCACGACATCATAGTCACACTCAAACTCGACAAAACTACGCAACATCTACACATCACTCGAGATATCAAAACATCACACGGGGGGATAACTTTAGGGGTATTGGTCTGGCGGTCTACGACAATTAGAAAGAAACTGATAGAGTTGATGGACAGTTACGAGAAGGTGGTGCTGAGTGGACATGCTCTACACGATTCTAGCAGTTACAAAACACAACTCATGTCCTCCACTCCTCCACTCTTCCACGACTTCCACCTTCTCTATCGAGAGATCAGGGTGAGTTCAACACTATAAATAGAGGCTTCCTCTATCTTCCAAGGCAGGAAGAACAACCAAAATATTCAGAATACTTGAATACACCAGAGCCTCAGAGAAAACACCTGAGCAATCCGACAAACTTCTAGCCTTGGGGATTTCCAGTCACCTTCATGACAGAGATCTTGAACTCTTACACCCAAAACACATTCTCAACCTGATCTCAAGTTTCTTCGCTGTTTCCCTCCCTAGATCAACCTCTATCCTTTATGTGACCGAAGCAAGACGTGAACGACCATTGACTTGGTTTAGGCTCGTCTTGTTCGACTTTGATCTCGAGCACTACGAAAGTACCCAGAGATGGTGCATTATTTTTTCCAGGTAAAAACAGTTGGCGACCACAGTGGGAGATCAATCTCTCGGTTTCAGAAGGTCACCTTTAGAATGTCTGAACTATGGATGGGATCTAAAAAAAAACTAATCCTCGCCTCAACACCCCAAACCCTGCAAGAAAGACAGGCTCTAATAACAATCACCCAATCGATACCAACGACAAAGGAGGCGAAAGCTCGCTGACGCCTCTAAGCATAGAAGAAGTAGCCCGGCGAAAAAATACCCTCGCCAGCCAACAAGTGAACACCACGGCTGCCTTAATGGAGATTACAGCTTACCTCAAATCCCTCGCAGAGAGATTGCCAAATGCCCCTGATGTCCCAGCAGTGGAAAGAATCATCACGTGAATGAGAGACGAGTCAACTGCGGTTCTACACCACAAAGCCTATACTCAACCAATCCGGGAGCTTTCTCAAGGCTACACCGCTCCCTCCTTCCCAAGATATGATGGAACCGGTAATCCACGAGAACACATCTCACGTTTCCTAGAATCTCTGAGGGAATACGAATACAGTCATACCTTGAGGCTCAACGAGTTCCCAAAGTCTCTCGTTGGGGAGGCTTACCAATGGTACACTCACCTCTCACCGAAATCCACAAGCACCTGGAGTGAATTGATAGACGCATTCTTCAAGGAATACCTTTTCGGGAAGGTAACTCTCTCTGATCTGAGTAAAATGCGCCAAAAAGCCGGCGAATGCCCTGGCGACTATGTAAAGAGGTTTAAGGGACAAGCCCTTGGCTACTGCGCTCCAGACATAACGGAGCCACAACTAGTGGAAGTCTGCACCAGTACCATGACTGCTATCTACCGAGCTCTCTTGGAAGATCTTCAATTCCAGACTCTCTCCGAATTCCAGGAAGCAGTAGCACGGTCGACCACCATAATGCCTACTTTGAAGGAGAGAGCTCAACTACGGAAATGTGGAAAACTCACTGAAGCCGACAGAACCCCTACGTCTAGGGATTTAGATGACAACGACAGGAAGAGGAAGGCAGGAGAGTGTCTCGCTGAACGCAAGACACGAGACTCGATCTCAATGACGAGAGGCGTGACACCAGAAGAAGGCTCACAAAAACAACGAGGGGGAATCAACCTGCTGAGCGACATCTCAACGATAGACGCGGAACAACTGCTAAACTCCAGGGTCCGAGACAAATTCGTGGAGTTGCCCGAAGTATCAAGGGCTCCCACTGTTGGAGAAATGGAACACCCTCGGTACTTCCACTATCACAAGAGGATCAGCTACGCCACGGTCCAGTGTTACAGTTTTAGACGTATTCTCGAAGAGCATATCATCAAGACTAAGGCATGTTCTCACGAACTACACCAGGGGCCTCCGCACATCCAAGCTCTCACTGATCACAAAGAACCCGTGAATCAAAGGGTGGAGAGTTTAATGCACCAATTATGCGAAATCTTATGTTTCTCGAAGCCTCAACGTCGAGATATGTTTACAACGCTTAACTACGTGGTGTCGGGGAGGCGACTACCATTTGGAGAGAAGGAAGACCCACACCCGCCAGCACAAAACGGATCTTCAGTAAGATACGACTGGGGACTGTTAGCTAGACAAGGTTGGGGAATACTCACTACCGCATGTATACGCGACGTCGGATTCACCAACACGTTGTTGGACCCAGGAGCGAAAATCAATGTCATCGCAACAACACTAGAAGCTTTAGGGGGCTCACTACACGATGTCGCCTATTCACCGGCATCATTGGAGGACCCTGAAGGAAAGACGGTGATAACCCATGGACAAATAACTCTACGGATAGAAATAAACGGAGTACGGACGGAGGCTGAACTCTATGTTGTCACACAAGATTTAGAATACGACATGATTCTCGGCCACCCTTGGTTAAACAACAACCAGAGCCTGCTCAATGGGACTACAACCCTACCAGAAGCCTCGACTAGACCAGAGGATCTCCAGATAGCGACGGTATCCCTGCATGGGGAAGGGGGAGTCTCACCAGGCTCCGAAGAGGAATCAAGGACTACATCCCCGCAAAGGATTGACGGAGATCTTATCACAAGGTACGAGTGGATCACGCACCCTACTCAACATTTTAGAAAATGGATGACCCATTCCCCTGGTCGCGAAACCCTTAGTATCCTATTCAGCCAATTAGATATAGAAGACGGGGACACCAACGACAGGTCTACCTGCCGTTCCCAGAAATCACTGTTACACCGGAAACTCCACAACCCTAGAGTCCCGCTAGCCAGCAACAAAGACTACAAAGTAGGGGAATGGGTGATGAAGACCGCCCGACGAAGAGGGGAGCGACCCACAGAACCCTACATGGTCACCAAGTCTACACTTAACGGGTACTACAAGCTGGTTTCGCTCGAAGACGGAAGCAAGAATACGACAACAATTAAGAAAAGATGGATTGAAGCATATCGTAATTAATCCTTAGTTATAAAAAATGTAGAACCATTGTACGTAGTCAAAACATGAAACTCATTCTCTCATTGTCTTTCAAATAAAAAAAAAAAACTTCCTAAACCATGAGTCAAAAAACAAGACCAAGATGCTCAGAAAAGACCAGATAACACAATAGCCTTAGCCTCTTCACGAGAGTCTCTCATATTAAAAAGCGCGCCCCACTCCTTCTCGAACCTAGCCTCCAACTCAGTGACCTCCCTTTCCTTCGCGGCGAGAACGTCATCTGTAATAGCATCAGCCTGAACCTTAGCATGCTTCCGCTTTTCGAACCTCTCCCGAAGCCAAGACACATTAAAAGACTCAGACTTAGCAGCCGCTATGGCATCCTCCCAATCCTGCAACGTCTCTGGTTCAACCCCACGCATAGAACTTTCCCGCATCTCGGCAATTCGCTCTAATAGGACGAATCCTTCCGTCACAGCACGGTTTGCATCCTCTGTAGCAATGTGCCCAAACTCCTTCCAGATGCGTGTATACATGTCCTGATACTCTTGCGAGACGACAAAACCGCCTATGGCTACCTGGTAAGGTCTCACTCTGCTCAAAAGGGGGAACGCGACACCTCGGGTTGGATAAAGAGTGTTCATTCTAGCCTCCTTAGCCCTCATCTCGGCGTCAATAGCGTCTTCGGAGTCAGAATCCTCGATCTCCTCAGTACCACCATCATCTACGACTTCGTCACCGACACTTTCGTCCACGGGCACGTCCGCAGTGACGGGAGAAGCCACCCGGGGACCATCAACACCCGTGGTCATCAACATCTCATCATGCATAAACCCGCTGATCCCTTTCATAGACTGAAGAAAAGAAGGAGTTAGTAACCATGTGAAGACGGGAGTTACCGGTAGCTCAGAGACAACAAAAAATGGTCAGGAGTGCGAAGAACACGAGTCACTCACCGCACCAGGGTTCGACGCCTCACGGAGAGGAGAAGAGTTGTCGGTCCTCTCGAGTACTCCCGATCCTCATCATCCACGTTCGAGGACCCCATGGGCTCGTCATCTCCTAGACGGTCCGCCTATAAGAAGAAAACACGAAAATAAAAACCTGGCTAAACATTGGCATGAGGGCAAAGTAACCTCGGTAGAAGATCCACTACCATCATGTCGCCATCCTCGTAGTCCTCAGGAAACTCATCCGCTCCTGCCCGGGAGACGTATCCCCTGGGAAGCCTCATCCTGGGCCTGTTCCTCCTGACACCTCGGACTAGAGTCATGTCATCCGACTGGGGACTCGGAGTAGGGCGCACCTGCGGAAGAATAACGAAGGTAAAGAGAAGGACAATCAGTAACCAAGAACAGATTACGGTCGAACTATCATACCTGGACGGAAGCAATGGGAGTACCCTGGCCTACACCCTGACGATTGGCGAAACCACGAAGGACTTCAAGAGTGCCATTCCAAAACTCGTGATACTCAGGAGTCACCCTCGTCGGCCTATGACGAAAAACAAGAGGAGAACGATGGTCGGGATGAAGCGATACATCGAGTGAAGATCGCAATTCGGCCACAGAAGGCACGGGAAGTAATCTTTTGGGAATGTCTTGGTCGAAACCCATCACTCTCGCCGCTCTATCAACATTTTAAGGCATTACCACCTCCTCTTCGCGAAATTAACCAAGAATGTAACCAGGAGTGCTGCTGTTAATGAAGACAGCTTGCCCAATAGTAAGACCACTCGACTCTCGGGGTCCTGATCGTAGCTCAACACCGGGCATCTCCGTGAAAGTTATGGGTTGTACGATCTCAGAGGAGGAATTAGTGTACCACGGGCGGAGAATGACATACCTCTCATCATCCAACAAGTCCCCCAGTTTCGGAGAAGCAATAGGCAATTTGGTAATCAACTGCAAGATTCGAGGGCTCTCCTTCAGTGTCTTATCCAAAGCAGGCCCCTTTTGTTTCAATATCTCTTAGAAAACACAATCTTATCCAGTCAATAGAAAATACCTACAACCCATTCAACGTTCAAGAACCAAAAAGAAACCATATACTTAAAACAGAAAAACCTACTAGTCGAGAAAATCACTCAAGTACCTACTAGATCCACCCTTGCAAGACAGCCTTAGCCGCTCCAGCTCCCTTTCCTCCCTCTGCAACTTGACCTTCAACTCCGCCACCCTCTTCTTCTTCTCCCGGAGAACCTCTTGAGAACCCCGAGCCTTGGCCTTCTCAAACCTGTCACGTAGCCAAGCCACATTAAAACCTTTGGATTCAGCTACAACTATGGAATCATCCCAGTCTTGGACGTCGAGTGGAATAGCGGAATCAAGGGGCTGGGCCATCATCTCTGACACCCTCGACAACAGGGTACCAACTATCGACTCAGAAAGTAGCCGCTTCTCCCTGTCATGAGCGATGTGGCCGAATTTTTTCCAAATCTGGTCATACAGCGTCCGATACTCACTCAACACCGGGAAATTGCCCACCAAGGCATAGCCAGGTCGAACTCTGCTTGTAGACAAAGGGAAGGCAACTCCAGCGCCAGGATAGGTGGGCTCCAGGTTCACACCACCATCATACGCCTGCTCAGTTGAAGGGATAGCCACTTCCACATCGGCCGAAACAACCTCGTCAACGAGCTTTAGGGGAGTGACGTCCATGCCGTCATCTGGTGATTGCCTCAGAGGGAAAACCGCTCATGAATCATCCAGAGCGACTTCGTCAACAACCCTGGGAACAATCGTCTCCACGTCTTCACTCAATCTTTCCCCACTCTCTAGCGTTCCCACGATCTCCGAGACAACAGCAGCATCAACGCGACCCTCATTCTCCTGCTCCTACAGACACAAGACCGCGGGGGGTTAGTCGACTACTTACTAATTATACAAAGACGAGACCTAAAGAGAAACATCCGGAAAAGACATCAAGAAGCAACATGCCTTACCTGGGCAAATTCACGACCATCGGCCTCGCTAGGAGGGGAAGAAACACGAAGACCAACACCAATTGGCTCGTCTACCTCATTTCTCACTTCGGCGTCAACGGCTGGGGACTCTGTGGCATTTTCACACTCCCTCGACGGTAAAGGAGGATCAACCGGGAGGGGGATACATCTATATATAATGAGAAACCCCTCCGAAACGTGAACGACTCACCCGAGATGGAAAAGGACGCGAACTCATCACTGGGAAAGGACCACTGAAACGACCCTCAGGTAATTCCATCTTACTACACTTAATCCTCTTTTTAGGTTGGCCAACCGGAGGAGGCGCCATCTGTCACCAGGGGAAATGATCCCAATTAACCTAGGCAAGATGAACAAAAGCGTATACATGAACATCCAGAAAGAAGATTACATGGGGTGTCAAGGTGAAGGTGGGTCTATCATCCGTGATCACCTTCTTCACAAAGTTACCCAGAACCATCAAGGTGTAATCCCAGAATTGATTGAATTCGGGAGTGACCCTCATCGGTCTACCAGCAACCAAGAAGATGACTCTCCTCCCAGGATCCTTAGTGGGGTCTAAGTATTCATGTAATCGTCCTTGGATGGATGGAGGGAACGATCCAAGGGCACGTTTTGGTCGAATCCCATGAACCGCATTGCTCTGTCAATGTTGTACGCCTGCCTCACTAACCTGCCCTGATAAAAGCCAAAAAGGAAACCCGAGACGCTACTGCACATGAACACCTGCTGCCCGTCGTACTTGATGTTAGTAACACCGCGAGACCCAGAACGCAAAACAACCTCCTCAGCCTCCGCATCAACCTCGAGTTGAAAGACTCTATCATCAGGAATGTTACACCATGGACGAAAGCAGACACACTCATCCCTGTCCAGGAAATCTATCAACTTTACCGAGTCCTTGGGCTGTTTGTCACTCCACCACATGATCCTGACGTGCTCCAGCGAATCTGAAGGGAGACCACCCCGTGGAGCGTAGTTCACATAGTGTTCCCACAAGAAAGCCTGAAGAAAGGGGAGGTTGATGAACGACGAAATACGACCCGTGGAAGAGCTAGACATACTCCTGGTCAAAGCACTCAAATGCGCATACTGGGACCCGAGGAACAAACTACCAATTGGTAAAGGCATACCTCGCGCCAGCCGAACAACGTATGAGACGACACAAGGCTTCAGTGTCCCGACGGGATCGTCCTCAAATATATCCCGTGACAACCAGAGTGTGAGGAATGCTGCTATAATTTTGGTGTTGCTAAGAGCGTCACTCCTACCTCCAGACGAATACCAATAATGAATCCACCTGGTATAGTTCTCATCAGCGGAGGCATTAGGCAAATAAAGATCTTTAATCTTCGCATTTATTTCATCAACCACGGCGTCGCAAGGGAGCCCCGGGTAGTCCCTCGGGAGTTTCCCGAGTACCGGAAGATGGTACAGAGATGATACTGCCTCCAGAGAAATGGTGATTTCCCCAAAGCCCATGGCGGCAATGTTTGTAGATCTACACTAGCGAGAGATGAAGATGACGATGCCATCAACGTCCACGTGCACTTTCAGCTTTTTGGACGCCCTCACCGCATGTGCAATCCCGACTTCTTCTAAGATGTTATACACCTTCTCATCATTCAACATGGAATCCAACCGAGGGATCCACTGATCCAGGGGAGCTCTAGGAGCACGAAAGTCAATTGAGGAAGCCTCATATTCACCTCGTTGTAAGGAGAACCTGATGATCTCACCAGGCACAACAACTGACGACGGAGACTTGGTCTTATTGTTATACTTTGGAGCAAAACGACCCCCTGGGTTGGCTCGGCTCACAAGTGGAGTGGTTCTCTTGCCAATCTCTTTATACGCCTCACAGAACTTGTCTTCAGCGCTAGGCGTCCCAGTAATAGGAAAAAGGCACTCTCATTTCGCTTCCTCTGTAGCACACAAACGATTCCAAGTAAGTCACTGCTCGTATTCCTCTAAAAAGCATGAATAGTATACATGCATGTTTACTAGGGTACACATGCAACACAACATGCGTGTTATATATATATATAAAATGATGATGCACGAGTATGCATGGCGCCATACTCATGGCGCCACCAGTTTAGCCTTGGCAAAAGGCCAAGGCCGTGGTTACCAAACTCGTGGCGCCACACCTTGTGGCGCCACTAATCCACCTTGCCCCGTCTAATATACATATACATATGTGTATATATATAAATATACGACCGTAAAAAAAAAAAAAAAAAACGAGACGAAACCCTAGGTCGCCTAAACCCTAGGTTACCTTGTTATTCCGTGTTGTAGCTCCACTTGATGACATGATGAATGAGATTAGCAAATACAGGTTAAAGAGAGTAAATCAAGAAGAAAGAAAAGAAATACGCCTCTTTTTCTCTTTTAATTGAAAATTTAACCTAGACATGTATATATATACACACAATTATAAGAATTCTAGTCCCAGTGAAACTCTTAAAAGGGGACGAGAGGCCCAAGGCCTCTCTTGCATCCCGCCAACCCTAGAGTTGGCGTAAAAAAAAAAGGAAAGAAGGGGAAAGGGCGTGGATTTCGAGGCGCCATGGCCACGGCCGTCCGCGCCACATCCCATGGCGCCATGGCCACTCCCCCTCACATATACTCACGCGTACATGCTAAAAAAAAAAAACTTTTACGCACAAGCTTGCTATCAATTCTCAGGGTCATTAACACTAAGACCTAGTCCTTTATACATCTTTGCTAAAAAAAAGAGAGAGAGACTAGGAATCTTGAAGGTTGCTATCACCATCCAAGTGCTTAGTATGAAACATTATTGTTCCACACTAACCAGGGGACTTAATGTAGATGGTGAAAAATGGGAGAGGGACAAAATTGTAAAACTCCTCTCTAACTACGCCTTACCTAAAGGCAATAGCCTATTCAGGCATATCTCTATAGCTCAGAATGCAACCTATTCTACGAGCTGAACGTACTCTTTATGAGTTCTCTCTTATAACTCCCGGTGGAGAGGATGATATCATAGTGCAGTACTGATAACCTCACCAGTACATAAACCCATTAATCTGCTTCATGTCGACATCGCATCGAATTCCTCGATATCAGAACTAGATTGCTCAATGGTACATGATGAAGAGTCAACAGAGACACATCCTCATGCCGGGATGGGCGTTTGCCCCATGGGTTTGGATACCCGTGGTTATCCGCCCCAATTGGATAGGGTATTACCCGTAAAAATGGGGATGGATATGGGTATGGGGATTACCCAAAATTAGAAAGTGGGGATGGGGCAGGTATGGAAATCAAAGTCCCCGCCCCGTACCCGCCCCATACTTATAATACCCTAGGATTTTAGATTTTTTATGCTATAAAAAGAATAAGCATAGTTTTCATCGAGTGTTTTTATTGTTTATTTAGGGTTTTCATTACACAAGGTATAAGGTATCTCCTCTATCTTTTAAGTTTTAATACTTGTAGATTAGTGATCGATTTTTCATGTTATATCTTGATGACATAATGTTATGGGTAACCAATGGGTAACCCGCCCCATACGGATATTATTCATACCCGCCCCGCCCCCATTTATGTGGGTAATGGGTAGGATATGGGTAATTTTTTTACGAACGGAGCGGGGGTGGAAATTGGCTTACCCGCCCCATACCCGCCCCACGCCCATCCCTACCTCATGGATTTCCTCTCAAAATGTGACTCAATATCCGAGTCTCAATGAAAACCTCAGGAATACCGAAGCTCTAGACATGTCCAGAGCTCTCTGAGAGGCATGCAACAACCTTAACAAGCTTAAGCAGACCACACTCTAAACTCAGAATGGTCTAACATACCATGGATAAACACGCCATGACTTGAAGCACACTGTAGCCCAAGTGCATGCGTAAGCTATAGCGTCAGTGCATGCATAGGCACGCATGCACCATAACACGAGTGCGCAAGTACGCCGCAATCAAGTTGGCCTTGGCCAAAGGTCAAGGCCGTGGCTTCCTTAGCCCATGGCGCCACAATTTCTGGCCTTGGCTTCCCTAGCCAATGGTTCCTTGGACTATGGCGCCATATCCATGGCGCCATGAGTTCCTGGCCTTGGCCAACGGCCAAGGCCACTCATATACACCCACTACGCATGTCTCGGAAGCACCACACTCACGCTGGTCACGGCATCATAGTCACACGACACTACTCAAACTCAACTCAACTACGCAATATCTGCATCACTCGAGATATCAAAACATCACACGGGGGGATAACTTTAGGGGTATTGGTCTGGCGGTCTACGGCAGTTGAAAAAAACTGATAGAGATGGTGAACAGTTACAAGAAAGTGGCGCTGAGTGGACATGATCTACACGATCCTAGCAGTTACCGAGAACAACTCATGTCCTCCACTCCTCCACTCTTCCACGACTTCCACCTTCTCTGTCGAGAGATCAGGGTGAGTTCAACACTATAAATAGAGGCTTCCTCTATCTTCCGAGGCAGAACATTTAGAACAACTAGAATACGGAAAAACACCAGAACCTCAGAGCAAACAGACCTGAGTATCCAACACACTTCTAGCCTTGGAGATTTCCGGTCACCTTCACGACGGAAATCCTGAACTCTTACACCCAAAACACATTCTCAACCTGATCTCAAGTTTCTTCGATGTTTCCCTCCCTAGATCAACCTCTATCCTCTCTGTGACCGAAGCAAGACGTGAACGGCCATTGACTTGGTTTAGGCTCGTCTTGTTCGACTTTGATCTCGAGCACTACAAAAGTACCCAGAGACGGTGCATTGTTTTTCCAGGTAAAAGCAGCCACCACTGACGGATCTATCCCTGGCATATCCTTCATTGTCCACGCAAATATATCCAAGTACTCCTTCAGTAGCTCTTTTAGTTTTACTTTCATAGCTTCCTCCAACAACATTCCTATACTCACCTCTCGTGGCCGTTCTTCGGTTCCGGTGTTGATTTTCTTTGTTGGCTCGATGGATGAAAATAGTTGCTTCGGAGGTCCTATGGTTGTAACATTCTATAATTGTTATTTGTCCCCAGTCGATGTTGACGCCATCATCACTGCTGGGACTAATGATGCTGCTTTGGCCGCCTTGATTTGCTCGTGGTATTCCTCATATCTCTTCTCTTTCTCCTCCTCCTTTCGCTTTCCTTTATTCTTTTTAAGTGCTTCTTGGACCTCGTTGTGATGTCTAGCTTCGGCTGCGTCACACCTTCGTGCATCTTGCTGGTCTCCTTTGATCTTCATTTCCCCGTATAGTGTGGAAAATCTTAGGTGCTGGTGATATATCGACGTTGTTCCCCTCATGTGGTGCAGCCAGAGTCTCCCCATGATGGCGTTGTAGGGAGAGGGTGAATCGACGATGTTGAACCTCGCCATGGTCTTCATAGGTCCTGTTGCATACCTCGTGCTCCCAGATTCTCCTTCTTGTTCTCAAACTGTTGCATATGTCTCCTGGTAGCGAAGGTTCGCTCTCCTGCTGGAACATGATCATGTTGAGTGACTTGTATCTTTCGGGGAGTCGTACCGTCTTTTCCTGTGTTGCTGCGTTTGTTGTTGCTGCCGCCTGCCCAGGTAACTGGACATATTACCCGAAGTCTCCTTGGTTGATATACCTTTAGATCGTGTTCTTCAGGTGCTTGCATGCGTCGGTATCGTGCCCTCGAGTCTGATGGTAATCACAGTAGTCTTTGTGGTTCTTGGTCTCGTCTCTCTGCTTGCCTCGAGTAGATGGATACGGAAAGTCCTGTCGTCCTCCTTCTTTCTTCAAAATCTCCGAGAGCGGTAGAATCTAGTTGGAATAGACTATATATGAGTAGTCCCTTCTTTCCTGTCCCCCGGCTTCCCGTCATTATACTTGGGTTTCTTTTCGAATCCTGATGTGACGTCTCTCTCCGCTGAACGCTTCCCGGTCTCTGGTGCAACTTTTACCGAGTTCGTTCTTTGTGGGGTACTTTGGTCGTGCGCACGAGGATTATCCCTCTGGATGTCGTCCAACCTGATCTACTTGTCTTGAATTACACAAAGTTCTCCCTTAGTTTCCGGTGTATGAGCATGTAGTTCCATGAAAATAGAAGACGTTTTATCCAGCCGAACTTGTGGCAGTTAATGCTGATCTCCGGGTTGACATTTCCTATAGCTTGGCACACCTTCTGCCACCTCTCTGTGTACGCCTGAAGTGTTTCTCGTGGCCTGATGGCCAATGCAAATAGCCTATCTAGCCCCGCCTTAGTAGCCTTATTATACATATAGGTCTCCACAAAGATATCGGACAACTCCTCGAATGAGTTAACTGAGTTTGGCTTCAGGTTGTCAAACCACACCAATGCTATGCCGGTAAGGCTGGATGGAAAATACCGGCACAACACTACGTCATTGGTATACCAGTAGGCTAATACCCGAAGATAATACTTTAGGTGTGATGCCGGGTCGGTAATTCCGTCGTAACAAGTGAAATTCGGCAATTGGCACTTCGGTGGTATTTTAGTTCGTTCAAGTCTGACTGATAGCGAAGTTGTCCTAGCTTCCTGTTTGGCTTCCTCCAGCTTGTATTCTCCTTGCTTAGATTTCAACTCCGCCAACTGATTCATGACGATCTTTAGCTGATTGACCACTTCTCCCATCTGCGACGTGGCTATCATCTCTCCTCGCTGTTGGGACTGCATCCCATGACTTTGAGACTGACATGATCTTCCATGTGAAACAGAATGAATTGGGATGTTGTGAACCTCCCTTTGTGGTAAGTTGACTCTTCTTTGATACCCTCCTGGTATGCATACGAGTGGTGGTGCCCGAATCCTATTCCTTAATGAAGAATAGCTTCGCGACGCTTCTGAATTTACTTCATCCTCTCATCTGGTTTGATAGCTTCAGGCTCGCGATTGTCGTTCTCTTGCTTCAGCTCTTTCCCGCAATGATTGATTCTCCTGAGTCAAGGTGTATAAAACCTCGTCCTGCTCTTTCTGGTCTTGAACTAAGGCTTCCAACTGCGCTGCTAGAGGAGGTTCATTTATTCCTTCGGCTCCATTGTTAACTTCGTTATTGACGATTGGTCCCATTTCATTTTTTGATTCTTCTGACGAGGTTGACGTAGGTACTGACACCGAGTTTCCTGTCTGTTCGATAGGGGTGTACTGAGTCTGGTCTCGTCCTGGATCTTCTTCTCCAGCTATCTCTTTTGTGGGTATCGGCATTCCGTAAAAATGATTTCTGTCCACCATCTGCTCGCTGAGGGCTGCTGCCGCGCTCCTGTGTGAACTCCGTGGTAGATTGATTGGTTCTTCTAGATCAAGATTGGTCTCCCCTTGGGCCCTTAGCGATTGTAACCTACTCCGTGTTAGCGTGGGTTGCTGTCGGCTTCTGGTCACCAACGGCCTTGCTTCGTTAGCCATAGGCTTTTCCACTCCTTTTCCTGTTGATACGAAAGAAGAGAAAAGATGGTGGTAGAGCGTATTTCAGTAGTATAGAGATTTTGCTATCCAGTTGTCTCCTTAGGTAAGTTTGAGAAGGTAGTGATAGCTTCTTTCCTCAACAAAGACCTGAACTATTAGTAAGAAATCGATCTGGTGGTTTTTCAATAAGAAATCCTTTTTTGATGGATTTGGAGGATATTGCCTACTTGCTACTTTTAAAACCAAGTTTTCTTCTCACTACTAGATCATAGCTCACCAGAAGGTGGTATCAATCTTTGGTGTTCCTTCAAATCGAGTTATAACCAACTACGAAAGGTGATAAGAAGAAGAAAAACTCAACTGACTGGGATTTTGTTAAAATCTGGTTGTTTAAATTTACAAGGGACTGGTCCCTGTTTCTAGCGCCAAACTGTTGATACTAATTTTCCCATATCATACTACAAGTAAATATTTTTAAAGGATCGATTACTTAGGTCGCTGGTAGCCTTTGTTCGTTAATTACCAGGGATCTGTTCAAGGGTTTGAACGTGTTATCATTAGTTATTCTGAACCAAGTATGCTACCGAACAAAATCGTGGGATCACCTTGGAGATGATCGTCAAATGATGTAAACTACAATAAATATGAATGCAATGATAATCAACACAACAATTAACGAGGTTCATCAATTGTGTGCCTACGTCCTCGGGGGTAAAATCTGTTGTTCTATTATGCAAAATCAATAAAGTTTTCTCTGGTTTACACTATAATTCACTTCAATTTGTTATGGATAGAGGTCTTTTGGAATCTTGAGAGTATTTACCGAAGGATTCTCACTCCTAGCTATCCTTCCCAAACTATGCGACCCCCATTGCTGCTGAGGAGAGGGGGTATTTATAGTACTCTTTGAGTACCGCTCTTTGCTATCCTTGGTTGCTTCGTTCTCTTGATGTTCCTTGGTCTGATCATCAATCCTCGGTGACCGCCCTTATCGTCCAATCCAGGCTCGTCGTATGCTATATGAAGGATCCTTGTTGTATCATTGCGTTGACGGCTTCTCATTGGTCTAGGTTT
Source organism: Papaver nudicaule (assembly GCA_023529015.1). Classification (NCBI taxonomy): domain Eukaryota; kingdom Viridiplantae; phylum Streptophyta; class Magnoliopsida; order Ranunculales; family Papaveraceae; genus Papaver; species Papaver nudicaule. Next base: position 15,817 of record JAJJMA010044104.1, read on the forward strand.
CTGTTCTCCACCGTTGGTTGGACCTATCCCCACTCGACATACGATTTCTGTCACGCTGTCCACAACATTTAATGCGGTGTGACTGCTGCTTTGCGTGCCTGCTTTCTTCTAGTATCATAGGTTGGTGATCCTTTAATCTCCTCCCTTGGATTTCATCATCTCGTGATGAGATAATGCTTTCCTTGGATATGCTCCTGTCCTTCGCGGCTCACGTCGTTTCTGTGCACGGTCTTCGGAGATGGCACCACGTGTCCATCCGAAATTATGTATTAACAATGGGTGATGGAATTTCTTGGATTGCTTGCACCTTCGATGGGTCTGCTTCGATACCAGTTTTCGTAACGACATAACCTAAGAACTTTCCCGAGGTAACTCCGAAGATCCATTTTGCTGGATTGATTTTCATATTGATTTGGCGCATCTTCTCCAGTATTTCTCGTAGATCTCCCAC
>JAJJMA010044104.1:20468-31939 GCA_023529015.1 Papaver nudicaule
AGGACACCTTCAGACTGAATGCAATAGCCAAAGGAGGACAAAACGAGTTGCTCAACTCCAGCACTCGTTAAATTTGGTACTTAAAAATGTGTCTGAACTCTCTAAGTCTTATCTAGGGACAAGGTATAAGGCAAATAAGAAAAGATCCCCACCTATGAAAGAAAATCATAGTAGAGCTATTCCATACTCTAGAAGAAAACCTCAGGAAATGTGGAACATGATGCCTGTCTCGACTAAGACCGCTAAGAGGTGGATTCCCAAGAGAGAAAACTCTAAGAGCAATCAACCTCGAGTCTCCAATGATATAATAAGCCTGGATAATCTGAATAAGCACTACGCCACAGGGACCTGTTTGTAACGGATATAGACGTTGCGCCGAATTAAAGCAACGTCTATTAGCGTTGCAAAAACGGCGTTACAACTTTTTGGCAACGTCTAATAACGTTGCTTTAATTATTTAAAGCAACGGAAGTTACGTTGCATCTTCCGTTGCACTTTTTTATTTAAAGCAACGTAAGTAACGTTGCGGAATTTATTTAGAGCAACATTTTGCCTAGTTTAAGCAACGTCTATAAACGTTGCGGAATTTTTAATAAAAATAAAAAAAAAATACAAAATTTTGTAATTAGAATTTAAAAAAATTAAATATTGTATTTATGTATTACAAAATCTGTATTTCTACAAAAAAAAAAAAAATACAAACCACACAAAAATATGTATCCTTAGATTACATATACATCTTTCAAAGCATACATCTACATAGGAAAAACATTTATCTAAGAGCAAATATGTGGTTCATTGGATTGTACCAGCCAGCAACAAACTAAAATGCAGAAATAAGCAAACAATTGGATTGTACCAGTTAAAACATCGCCTTGTTCAAAATCAATTGCTGATCCTCCTACATAAACACGCACCTTGATACCAATTAATGAGTGCACACAACCAAGATTAATGAGTACACACAACCTAGTATCACTCTGCGCAGACACAGACACCAATATGTATACAAATTAATGAGTGCACACAACCTAGTATCATTCTGTGCAGAACACGGACACCTTATTCAGTCATACAAAATAAGAATGTGCAACAATCAATAACAGTGAACTGAAAAGGGATTTCGAAAGTACGCATTACCGGGTCAATTTCCACTTAAGTTGATGGCCTAATGTTAATGATGTTGAACTTCTCTGCTTTTGCAAGTTTATACTTCTCAGAGCTCTGTAAGAACTTTTTGATACTCTCGTGGGTTTGGTTCCAAGCAGCTCGACCAAATAATCACAAACCTAAAAACATTGAATGAGCATGAGCACTCCTACTTTATAGTTTAGGTTTTCAGCAGACATCATCAGAACAGGTCTTACCTGGTACCAGAAGGACAAACAGGAGCAATTACTCGTGTGGGATTGAGGCTCCTCTAGCTCGTAGGAGATCAACACTTCCGAATTGGTAAGTCAGCCAACATTAGCTTTTTTCCTGCACAAAATAATGTGCCAAAGTACTAAAAATAGCAAAAATTTGTATTACATAAAACTAACTGATCTAAAAGATCAAAGCTATTCAGAGGCATGGCATGATGGCATTCACTTACCCTTTCATCGTCAAGCACAAATTAGCGACCGAAACGATAATTACTTTGATTCTTTACCACCTGCAGGCAAACGGTGTATTATCAGTCTCCCGAGCGATCTGCATTGGCGCAAAAAGATGAAAAAGAAAATATAAAACACGGACTTAATATACAGCTCCAAGGGTTATGATCCGACAAATACAGCTCAGTAAGAAACCCGACAAATTAGTTATGAAAGATGTACAAGGAGCTCATGAGTCTACGACCCTGCACTCACCAGTCAAGATGACAACTTAAGGTGAGCTGCACCATTTCTTCACTCTCATCTGCACCTTCGAGCTTTGGTGGTGGAGGAAATACATTTGCTTTCAGCTACACCAACTCTTCAACTTCTTCATCTGCCTAGTGTTTCTGACACCCTTCAACTATCTGCTCACATGAACGCGGTAACAGGAGAAGATAATGAGTCCATGATTTTTAATATAAAGCATGTTGCCAGTCTATAAATTCGAAGAGGTATCTGGGAAGTTTTAGGGTATCTAATCTATGCAGATGATATAACAGATGTTTAGCCTATCACAATATACAAAACGCGATGTACCTAAGGAAAACGTGTGGACATTTCCTGGCACCTGACGATACCAGCAGCTCCTCCATAACACAGCCATCTTTCGCTCCCTTTGTTCATGTTCCATCTCACTCTGTGCATTGCTACAACCTTTGAAGGAAAAACATCAACTAGATTACACATAAATAGGGCAAGGGTATAGTTAGATTGAAGCAGTACAAACACGTAAAGGGTTCCATCCAGACGAAAATTGCAACTTGGGCCGAAATTCTACAAGTAGACTTCATTGATATCATACCATTCAATACAGCTGATGAAGAATTTGAGCCAGACACTACAGTTGAAGAAATTCCAAGGAAGAAGTGACATAAAGACCTGACTTATTGTTAAATAAGTTTGAGCATCACATATCTAAGATGATGATGAATAAGATACTCCCACATTTCCACTACAGTTGTTGACAAAAATCAACAAGGTTGAAAAACACCCACAATGTCAAATTGAACATAACTAACCCTAGCAAACCAAATAGCAAACAAACTTAAACGAATTAAGCAACAATTCTAGAAATAAAAAGGAGATCATACCTTCCCCATCTCCAAGTACACAACAGCTCTATGAATCATAATGGTCCCCCCCCTGTGTATCAACCTCCAAGTATTTTCCTCCAAGTATTGAGTTATTCATCCCAAGAGCTTTGCCGAAAGATTCGGCATCTTTAAAATCCATGAAATCTATCCTGCAAAACATATATTATTATGACAAGAACCACATGCAGCAACTAAACAGATGAAATCGACTGATGAAATCGAAACACACACAAACAGATGAAATCGACTGGTATCAGTACCAATCCCTAAAATCCCTAAAATCGACTGATGAAATCGAAACACACATAAACAGAAATTTCTGACTGATGAAAATCGAAATTGAAAACCCTAAATAATTAATAAGATTGGGGGAAAAGAGAAATCGAAACCCTAAGAGAAATCGAAACGAAATCGAAACCCTAAGAGAAATCGAAACCCTATGATTTCAGATCTATTTTGAATCTTTCATAAAGACCGTAAGAACAACGAGAGAGGAAGAAGAAATCTCTGGTGGTGGTGGTGATGGTAAGGGGGAAGAAAAAATCTTTGTGGAAGAAGAAGATAAAGAAGAAACGAGCGAGAGAGAGAGAGAGGAAAAAGATAAACGAAATATATTAAGGGGAGGAAAATCTATTTTCCGGTAAAAAGACGTATTAGCCCTTGAAGGCGCAACGGTATTGGCAACGTTAATAACGTTGCTTAATTAATTTTAATAATTCCTAATTGGAGCAACGTTAAAAAAAAAAGCGCAACGTTATTTGACGTTGCCACGTGGGCAACGTCAAAAAACGTTGCAGATGCGAAAAATAAAACGTTGTAAATCCGGCCCTGTGGCGTAGTGAAGATGTTATCAAGATATACTATGCTCAATAAAGACCTTGTAAAACAAGTTCATGGAGCTAGGAAATCATCTAGAAGTTCATCAGATACAAAGCCATATCTTAATGACAATAACTTCTATGATAACTTTGGAGGAAGAAAATCGAGGAGGTCTAAACGAAGGTTTAGATCAGGTGAGTATCCCAATACTCACCCCAACACTCAAACTTGAGTGTTGAAAACAATTTCCTTGCCTTAGTACTGAAAGGTGAGGAAATATTAGATCAGGGATAAAAAGAACCCTGGTGATGTTCAGTACCACTCAGAATAGGCACCTGAGTGATCAAAGATGGTTAAGTCAAGAAACCATGTTGAGGAACGTATAAAAACACTAAACTGGGCTGACGGGCTCAGACACCTTATCCATATACGGTTCACGAACCGTCAGAATTGTTTTGTACAAAAACTCAATCACGCGGAAAATAGAGTTTATCTGCGAAAAAGAGTCACTCAAATCTCAAATAGATCACATTATTGTTTTCTAAAACACAAACACAAACCCTAAGGGACTCTGGGTTTGCAAAATTGTGTAAGATATTTGAGTTAATCCTTTCTTGGTATTTCCATTTAAGTACCACAATACTTGAGGAATAATTATTCAAGTATTTTCTCTGTTATCTTACCTAAACAATGGAAAAGTATAACAATGCCAAAGGCTCTAAATAGATAGAAATAGAAGAAGAGACTTTGAAGAAACAGAAAGAATGTCTTGATTTTCATGAATATTAGCCTTCGGTTTATTCTTTTGATGCTTATTAATATGAAAATCTGGATCAAGATGTACAGATATCAGCTGATATTGTCTTTCGATTCTTCATAGATTATGAAGCCATGAAAAACAACACAATGGCTACTATAAAAATAATGTTTTGCTCATGTCCCAGTTGGAAGCAGTATAGAATGAGCTTGCTCTCATGAAAATACAGATCAACAAACTTGCTGACAACAAATTTTGTGAAGTCTGTAATGCCAAGAATGATGGTCAGCCTTCCAATAACAATTCTACATAAAGTTTCACCTACAACTTTTTGTTTCAATTTTTCTTTCTTAGTAGATTAGATTAGTTGATTCCTTGTGAGAACTTGTTATTAATTTTGCCTAAGGAATATAAACTATATCTAAAAGTAGTTTGCCTTTTCATGCTTTTTTTTTAGAGTTTTTCAGCATGTACTATTTTATTTCATTAATAAAAGTTCTTTTTAGATAATTATTAATGATGTTTGCAATACTTGATTTGTCTACCTCAATCTTATTGCAACACATAGATCTTTCCATTACCTCGGTAGTGATGCAAAGTTATGTCTATTACAAAAGTTAAGCTTTTTCTCATGATCAAGAAACTTTTGATTGTATGGTTTTTAGGGTTTTCACAAACTCGGAATCATATATTCTTTTTCCAAAAATCTGGCTAAGGGGAAAAGATTATAAACAAATGTATACTGGATAACATTAATTTGTTTTGTCCATGTTAGGCTTTGTAAATTGTTTTTTATTGAATAATACCACATGGGGGAGAGTTCTTAACTGAGCTTGCGCTTAATAACAAATCTTTTTGGGGAGCGTGGATGTGGAATATTAGGAGAAAAGTGTGTCTATATTTCTCCAAAGATGAATCAACTTAGAGATCATCGTCCTGATTTCCTAGTTATGTCATCTTAAACTTGGTATGCGAGTACTTAGCTTAACCTATCTCCATAGGCTTATGAAACCCTAGTCTCGAACTACTTTGTCATATTTTTGTGACAAATAGGGGAAGAATACATATGGTTCTTGTTCTTGTGGTTCATAACCATAGGGGGAGAACATCATGTGCTTACTTGCTGTAATTTTTCAAAGTATCAAGCAAGGGGGAGTAATTAAAGTTAAGAAGAAGCTTCGTATCAGGTATGAGTAGAATCACTTTAAAAGTTTTGATACACGGACTTTAAAGTTTGCTCAGATTCTTACTCTTTGCACAAACAACATGTGGGATTATCATATTAACCCATGTAAGCTTGAGCGTACCTTTGTGGTTGTTTGAGCTGGATATGTTGAAGGTGTTGTCTACGGATTTTTCAACAAGAGTTAAAAAGAACACATCAAGACTCAAGGGACAAGATACATCTGGTTAGTACTTAATTGTATATATTTTGAATCCATATGTAAATTGGTTTTGTCACCAAAATTGACAAAGGGGGAGATTGTTAGGGCATCGTCCGGTCAAACCCACTAGCGTTGGTATGTCAAGCTAGTTGTCAGTTTTAGGTGTCAAAACACAATCTTGATTTAGCCTACTAGAGTTTAGATTTCTTGGGATATAAACAAAGTAGTAGAGACCTTGAAGACGAAAACTGTGAAGACAAAGAAGACATCAATTATTCTTCATCGACAAAAGGTTAGTAGGAGTTATGAGTATTATGGAAATTCTTCTATTCTACTTATTCTATCTTTCGAAATAGTCGGCTACTTTAGTAGAGATACTAATAGCGATTGAGATTGTATTCTTGTCTACATGACCATGTGTTATGTTGGTATTTGTTCCCACGAATACTAAGGTTACAAGAATGCATGAGATAGATTCAATACCATTTTTCCATAGCAATCATTTGCTTGCAAATCACTTGTAGGATATGGGTGAATCTAAAGGAGTACTCTTGAGCAAGAGTCCAGTGGATTATAGTTGAGGGCGTCTAACACGTCTAAGTACTGGCCCAACCCAGAACTTCCAGCAGATCCAGTTAAACCCTAATTCTGAACTAAGGCGGTTCACGAACCGGTTCGTGAACAGTGACTTTGGATTTTCTCCTGAGTTCCAATACATCAATTTGTACACGCACATGTACGTGAACCACAGATTCGATGTATCTGACCTGAATTCAGAAGGGCGTTCCCGAACCATCCAAGGTGAATATTCTCTAGGATTTTCACACGGGTTAAACTCTGACTCCTTTATCTCTTAGTTGGACTTGGCTATCACGAAATATCTTTCGTGGTCCATCTAACGAATCTCAATGAGTCAATAATATAAAGATTATCTCTAGTCTGTTGGATTTCTATCTTGAAGTGTTTTTGAGCTAACAAAACACTTGGCAGATAAATGTTTAATGAATTCCAATTGAGATAAATCTCTGTTTACTTGGTTTGCAAGTTAGGGTTTCCTAAACTTGTGGGACAAGTAACTAGTTGGTTTATTCCTAAGCAACCTATCTTATTGAGTTCTATAAATAGAGGATTATGGACGAAAAACCGCAAGCATCAAGCATACGTGAGATTTTTCTGTGGAATTGATCGTAAACTCTTTCCACTTCGGTGAATGCTTATTGCGGTATAGTCATCCTATATTAGGTAACAGTTCCTATGTGGGAATTACCAAACGACTATAAAGACTTCTCTTGAGAGTTGGGAAGCACAAGTAGGAGATTGAGACCTTAGTAGTTGAAATCGGAGTAACCTATAACCTTGGTAACCTGATCACGTTCTTGTCTATTCTACGGTCCTTCTCTTATGATATAAGACCATTCAAGAACTGATACGTTACATACAGGGTTGAAAGGAAGCAACGCACGGCTGCACTTGGTATTGTAAGACCTAGTTAGCTCCAGTTGTATAAGTTTCTTAAGTGATTCTTCGTTTACAACTGAGGTGGAGACAAGTTGGGCATAGTTTACTCGGTTTACTTGTCAGCCCCCGCTTGTAAGTAGATTTCCGTATGACCTGGAGTAATCCGAAGGAAGTCACTTTGTGTATGTCAAACTGATAGAGGACAATTCAAATATACAGTTGATAATTGAGGTTGCAAATCCGGAATTATTGACACAAGCCTTTAACAGCGGTTAAAGCAACTCCTAGGTCTGTAAAGGACGTCAGCTGGGGGAATCAAGTGCGTGACGATCTGTGGGGGATCTAGAGACGTAAGGAGTGCGACAGTAGCCAATTCGCTTGGAGGGCTTGAGTTGGTCCCTGCTACATCCCAGACCGAAGTCTTATAGTAGGCAGGGGCGATTTCAAGGTGTGCTTGTGGGGTCGCAGGCCCCCTCAATATTTTTTGAAATTTTCAAAACACCCTTACACTTTTAACTTCTATTGTGCTAAAACCACTACTTTGCCCCCATAAAATATTTAATTAAGGTGATATCCATGTATTTGTAATGTAATTTGCGTGCAACTCTACACCATATCATTAGTTCATTTGACTCGAAATGAGATAATTTTTATTCACTTATGTCTGTATTTCTATGTAGAAGAACCTTGCATATGTAATCTTAGTTGTATATTTGTGTATGAAAGTTTTTCGTGTTGCCTTATGATCTTCAAGAACAAACTATGCCCCCATTAAAGATTTTTTCTGGATTCGCCACTGATAGTAGGCTAGTGTTTGTAGACAGTTTGTACTGTGCGGTGTTCAATCTGGACGAGGTCCCGAGGTTTTTCTACAGGTTGTAGTTTCCTCGTTAAAAAAAATCTCTGGTGTCTTGTATGCTTTACTTTCCGCATTATATTCTCTGATTATATAATTAAAGCAAACACAAGAAGTACGTTATTAATAACCTGATCGTTGTCCCTAATCCATCCATTGGATTTACCAAGACCTTGTCTTGTGTCAGACTGATCACTTGTGATCCAAACTCAGGTTATACAAATTTGGATATTGATTTTTGAGATCGTCCAGATCTGACCATAAGAATCACGAGCCCAAACGAAAAGTTGGTAATATTTCGGTACCCCTGCTGTTTCAACATGATACATGGAAATTATGCTTCAAAGGCCCGAGGAGATACTAACCTACTCCCACTTACACACCTTAGACTACACAAAAATCCCAACCCTTATAATGGAACCCGAGCTCGCCTTATATAGGCTGAGTCGAAGGTGGATCACAGCTAATAAGACAAGTGATACAATTGTGGTGGTGTCAGAGTTTGTCGAGTAGGTCGGTGGCCTTCAGAATGACTTCGAACTATTATTGGTATCCTCGTAGCTTTGTCTTCTGAGTCACTAGTCGAGGATTACGAACTTCAGGTGCCGAGTCTTTATTCTTCGGCTCCTTCCTGGCTGTTTCCCACTTAGTACACATCTTTCCAAATATTCGATTAAGACCACTCACTGGTGTACGAGATCCTCTCGAGTTCGATTCCCTGCTTCGCTGTTTATTCTTCGCAATCCCTCTTCTTCATCCTGATCCTGACACGTCCAGATGGTATTTTACCCACTACACATGGAGTTTTATTTTAACACTTCAGTCTATTGGTCTACAGGTAAGACACCTTTTGAGATAGTGTATTCTAAAGTTCCTAATCACTTCTTCCAAAGCTGCATCCATCAAGTTTAAATGTAGATAATTTGGTTGAGAAAGCTTCACAAATTCATCAAGAAGTTAAAAACAAAACTTGAAGATTCAAACAACAAATACAAGAAGCTGCCGACAAGGATATGAGGTTGAAGACTTTCCAAGAAGTGGAACTAGTACTGATTCATGTACGAAAAGAACGTTTTCCTACTGGAACTTACAACAAGACGAAGATGAAAAAGTATGGATCATTCAAGATACTTAAGAAAATCAGTGATAATGCTTTTGTCATTGATCTTTCACCAGGCTGGAACATCTCTAATATCTTTAACATGCAAAAGATTTTCACGTTTCATGGAGAAAATGAAGTACTTTTTACTGGTTAACTCGAGGGCGAGTCTACATCTTTCGTACTACATTCCTTATTTTATCCTACTCTTTAACGAGTAGTTCTTGTTTTACAAGACTCTTGCTTTCCTAGTTTAGGTTGATTTCCTTTCCTTTAACTTAGTCGGTTATTGTAAGCCTATATATCGGCCAGCTCTATTGATTAGAGACACATTACTTTTATTCAACTTTTATGATTATTACAATTAATTACCATTAATCTTTTTACGAATCTTAAGCCCTCTTCGTATCTCTTGCAAATACAAGCTTCTGACGAAACTTGTTTGCTTTCAACCTATCGTCCTTCTTTACAAATGGGCATTGGTTACACCTAGTTTGGTGCTCATTCACAAGTGTATTCTAAATTTTTGTAATTGTTCTCAATTAATCAACTTAAAATTCAATTTGTAGATTCATTCACATTGTTATAATCGTGGACACCAATTCTTTCACCCAGGTGTTATGATAAACTCTTAGTCGATTGATTAACTACATCGTGGATTATAATTAATGTTGTTTAAGCTTTATATTATGGGTTTACATTTTCTTTGGGGCATCATTTTTCTTTTTCTTCTGAAACTGAAAACTTCATTAATTAAATTCCTGAGATTACATAAGATTCGTCTACCTGGAGTTGACATTGTATACTTCCCGGTGGATCACTAGACCAGACTCTGTTTATGTGTTCTATTCTAGCTGTCTTAGACAAGATGTCAGCTACATAATTGCGCACTTTCTGAACATAATAGCGTTGCTAAAAAGGGAAAAGTTTGAAAAGATTCTTAATATCAAACACTAAATTGTAAATTTTCCAAGGGATGCTGTATTTATCCCTGACAGCTTCCACCACTAGCTTGGAGTCGAGTTGAAAATGTACAGCCTCACCCCATATGTTTCATCCACTTTGCCGCTTCCCATAATGCCTTACACTCTGCCTCCTCCGCACTCTCCACCTTTTCTAGGTAGCAGCATTTGGCTCTCCTCAAGTGACCTGCAAAATCACGAACAATTAGGCCAATCCACCATTATTAACATCCAGATCATAAGAGCCATCAGAATTACAAATTAAAATTCCTCTAGGAGGAGGAATCCAACATAAGTTATTCCTATTTTGTCTAACTGGAAAGTTAAAAGTATCTGTATTCCTGCTATTCCTAGAGCATTGCTGCTCAGAAATTGATTTCTTGCAGTGGTATAGAAGCTTGTAAGTTGTAATTGTTGTATTTTGATCAACTTTTGGGTTATGACTTTGGGGCACCAAATTCTCACGGCCGCCCCTCGTCTGATGTTTACATTTAGCCTAAAAAAAATTTCGTTCCCGCCTAACGTAAATTTAAGAAATTCAAAATTTCCCAAAAATATTTCGTTCCCGCCCAACGAAATCCTCCCACCCTTTTTCACATCTCTGAAACCATAAAGCATACGGATCGACAACTAAAAGCATACGGATCGACAACCAAAAAGCATACAGATCGTCGATATACACAATTCCTTACCGTCAGATATAAATTTCAACTCAAAAGCATACGGATCGAATAGTGTGTTTCATTCGGAACTTGAGTATAAATAACCATCAAACGAGTCCAGAAAATTTCACAACTTCAAATCAATCCAAAGAAATCCTCAAGTCAAAACCTTTGTTTTCTTATTTTCAGTTTTCAGAAGCTTTTTAGTCTTAACTAACAATGGAAGGAGGAAAGGTTGGAAAGGGAGGAAGAAAGGGTGATAGAAAGAAAGCAGTAACAAAATCAGTCAAGGCCGGATTACAATTCCCAGTTGGTAGAATCACTCGTTTCTTAAGGAAAGGTCGTTATGCCCAGCGTGTTGGTTCCGGTGCTCCCGTTTACCTCGCCGCCGTTCTTGAATATCTTGCCGCTGAGGTAAAATAGAAAACATTATCCCCCAATTTGTAATTTCTGATTTTGAGTTATTTCACTGAGACCCTTGAATTGAGATCTGGGTTTTGCTTAATATATGATTTTGGATCTGGGTTTTTGTCTAATTTGATTTTGATTGTGTTTTGATTTAGGTTTTGGAATTGGCCGGAAATGCTGCAAGGGATAACAAGAAATCAAGGATTATACCAAGGCATGTGCTGTTAGCAGTAAGGAACGATGAAGAATTGGGAAAGTTGCTCGCCGGTGTTACTATTGCCAGTGGTGGAGTTCTTCCGAATATCAATTCAGTTTTGTTGCCAAAGAAGGGTCT
>JAJJMA010044105.1:0-12695 GCA_023529015.1 Papaver nudicaule
TGGAAAACGTTGTAAGGGTTGGATTCTTGTTGGATTGAGCCTAAGCAACAAGAGAGAGATTAGGTCTGTTATCTCCTCTGGTTCCTTAGGGTTATATTCTTGTAATCACAACATCGAAATACATACAAATCTTTTATATTTTGCCTTTACTGTTATAAGTTTTGGGTTTTAATCATTGTTCTTAGTATCTTCGGTACTGTTCTTGCGGTCCTCTCGTACCATTAAATCTCAACTGAAATACTGTATGTATGAGTAGATCTGATGGATATGGCTCCTTGAGTACCTATGCAGATTTTCTACTCGTTCACTTAGGTTCAATCCAAATCTTGTTTGGAATTGGTAAAGCAAAATCAATTTCAACTAATACACTTGCATAATAACCCAATTTTCTGTTAAGTGTATTCTCATCCACTTTGATTGGGTTACCCAAAGCTTTGCCCAAAGAAAGAATAATGTCTTCCTTCCAATATTCAATACTGAGACCAGGAAATCTCACCCACATAGCAGCAGTGGAAATTTTCTGATTATCAGCCCTAAATAGGGGGTTCCAATCTCTAATACGAAGATATTGATCATCAACTGTCCAAACCTTCCTCTTCCAAACATACATTTTATCTTCCTCATTTTGTAATTGAATTATGATACCCTTTACATAAAGGAATGAAATTACAGTTACCTGCTAAATCAACCCATTGCATTTCCAATTGAATAATAGCCTTTGAAAACTCGATATGCTGAAGATCTAATCTCCCAATTAAACTGAACTTTCATTCTTCAATCTCCACCATTTTGTCTGGAAAAACAATCGCTAGAAAATCCCCTTTCATAATCGAAGAGGGAAGAGAAAAAATGTAGATAGCAGAATTCATGATAAAACCTAATTCAATATTATCTTCAAAATTAAAGACTAATCATTGAATTGAAGGTATAGAACTAAAAATTCTGAGAAATCATCAGAAGAAGTCAGAGACGATTGACTAATCGCCGCTCTGACACGACTTTCCCCACTATAATCTCTTTCTCCAATTCCCTTATGATAACTCTTCAAGCAAAGTTGGGGATTCTTGGAGCTAGTTTCTTCATTATTCGAATCCCACCACCTAATTCTTTTCATTCTCTTCTTTCTCTCGAATTGTTCTTCTTCTACCGACCTAATCTCTCACAACCAGGACCTCCATTAACAAATAAAACAACCTACCTCCTTAAGTTTTTGCTTGGTTTCAAGCAGTTAATGATGAACATGATGATTTCACTCCATCGATTTTCATAAACGAAGAAGCTACCGTCGATTTGCCCAAAAATTGAAACGTTGCTGAAGAAGGTGGTGGTTCAGAGAATCAATGCTAATTCAATTGATGATAGAAATCTGAACCAGTGCTAATTCAATTGATGATAAAAAAATATTTTTATTTCATCTTCTTCGATCAGGTATGATTCCAAATTCCTAATTCATGAAAAAAATTAAGAATATAATTATGAATTCTAGGGTTGTGTACATTTCGGGGGGTTTTGCTTGATTTGTTTCATTTTGTTAATTTCAAATAAATTCATGAATGGAGGGTACTATTTTCTTGGTTTAGTTCTATGAAGTTAAGTTTATTAAGGATTTCACTGGTGCTTTTTAAGGATTTGATGAAATGTGCCAAAGAATACTAAAATTGAGTTTCATTTTCATTTTCATTTGTATGCAATCTGTGGTTTAAGGGAACTCATATACATATGAGCTAGCAAATAAGGAAGAGTACCCTATGCAAAAATTTTAAACCCACTTTGTCAGTTCGAATAAGTTTATTTATTCAATGCGGTGTTCGACTTTTAAACTCATTTTGTCACTTCTCCACGGTTAGGATTGTAGTATACCAACCCATAAATGGACATTTGAGAATGCTAACTAAGTAGGAATCAGGAGATATATCCCCAGCTGCATCTTTTCGGTGAAACAAACCTAACGAAATTACATTACCGATTATTCAAGCGATGGTGCCTGCATCTGTGCCAACCATCTTTAACTGCCAATGGGTTAATCAGTTAAAGAAGAATAGAGAAACATTGAATGGTGGACGTGAATTGTGAAGAAGAAAAAGAGTTGATGTGAGTCGTAAGGACTAATCAATACGAGTCAATTTTAGCACAGTCGGATAGTGTGTATTTACACGTACACATTTTGATTCAGAATTTTGGTCTCAATGATTAGAAAAGCTACTAATTAAGGTGCTTTTGATAATTTACTGAAACAGCTGCGAGGGAGACATTAGAACAGGTAATAGCGGAGGTTTTATATAAATCTAATTTGAATCGGTCTGATGTACGAGCTGTTTATTTAGATGTATCAGGTGTGAAGCATCATACGGATCAACAAAGGATAATGGATTAGCTCAGGTTTATTTTCTCTTCTTTTTTTTTTGATTTTTTTTCCTCTTGGTTTGTACACTAAATGAATGGAAGACTAAGTGATTACATATTTAAATTATCTCTGTATAGCCATAGTGATAGGCATATTCTGTGACCGTGAGGTTACAGATTTAGTCAGTGGTAAGACATATGCCAGCAAATTCATTTATCTTATTCCTCTATGTGTATGTGTATGGACAAGTTCTAATTATGTTGTGTCTCTGATTTGTAGGATGCTGAAGAATGACCTTGGCGAGGGAGAAGGCTCTTTTGATTGTTGATGTTGTCTGATGGTAAACAGAAGGTGCACAATTATTATACAAAGCATCCTAATCAAGATGGAATCCGCAAGCATGTTAGTCTCTTGGATGCATAGTCACTGAGGTCCTATCGAGTTTGGCTTTTCTCACAAGTCCACCCCACTAATTAAGATAACTCACTGTGAGTGCAGTGGACGACCTGTTATGCAAAGATTATTGCACCTCCGGGCCACTTAAAGGTACTAACTAGCTACACATCACTCATATTAAACCGAATATACCTCCTGCGTTCATAATGGGTTGGTGTGGGTTATGGTTTGATTTTGATTGATAATGTATGTTAGTTTTGGATATGAGAATACTTGGTCAAGTTTTAATTATTTGCAGAGTGGCTCAGTTACAGACTCTCTGTTGCATGATAACTCTCACAGCTCCAACACTCTGTTTGGCTGATTAGAATATAGGTTTGACATAAAATTTTATACTCTTACAGTCTTGTTTGGCTGATTAGAATATAGGTTTGACATAAAATTTTATACTCTTACAGTCTTGCTATGATTGAAGTGGACTGTGAATTGAGTTGAATGTCATTTTTTTCGAGAATGAAAAAAAAAATGTTTGTCGATGTGCAACGCACT
Organism: Papaver nudicaule; assembly: GCA_023529015.1. NCBI lineage: Eukaryota > Viridiplantae > Streptophyta > Magnoliopsida > Ranunculales > Papaveraceae > Papaver > Papaver nudicaule. Next base: position 3,290 of record JAJJMA010044105.1, read on the forward strand.
CGACTTGTAGTACTTAATCAGCTGAATTTATAAATTGGAATGAGATCGTGACATTTGTAGTAATCCAGATTTTTCGGCTGATTTGCAAGAGGGTATCTCATATATTACGCATTCCAAAGGATGCTTCTTTCTTGTAAATGAAATGAACTTTCAACCTCCAAGTTGTTTGCATTCGAACGGCCCCTGTGGGCCTTTGTTTGAATGTTGTGTAGGACTCTCATTACTTCCCTCAAAGGGTCTACAAGGTCTCACATGGAAAGGACGCACACATAAAGTAGGAACGAACTTAATTGCACCGATTTTGTAAAATAAACAATGATTCAATTTATGCAATCTGTAAGGAAAAGGAAAACAAACCAAGTTTTCTTTACTATCCATGAGAAAAGAAAAAAATAATGTTAAAAAAAAAAAAATCAAAAGATCGCCGGACAGTCTTCGACTTCAAGATCTTTCAACTAAAGGATGCTGTTTGCTTGAGGAACTACGAAAATCATGTAGCAGTAGCACCTACTATCGAAGTCAAAGTTCAAGTTCATTGAACCGTCACGATGCTGTTTACATGAGGAATTACATTGACCACTACCATGCTCGAGAAACCATCAAAAAATTGGTACCGAACTTTCACAATAAAATAAAATAATAATAATCTCACTTAAACAATGATTTTGCATATTGTGAACCCTAGACATGATTTTGCATGTACTACTATCCTTGAAATATTGTCACAAGCGAAATGACATGATTTTTTATTTATATTTTTTTTTCCGATTGGAAAAATGACATGATTCACTTCCCTAGCTTACGCCAGCTTTACCTGAAAAATGCCCTCCTTAATCTTGTGTGGCTTAACTTTTGGAATGAAAATCCTATGCACACCATGCTTAACCTGTGCCCAAACACTACCCATTTCGTAAATCTCCGGCTTCACATAAAATGCAGTTGAGTAGGCCTTCCTCAAAAGCTCTCCTTCAGCTCCTTTACGCAACACCTTTACTCCCATGGTCATCTTTAATACTCTGTCTTCGTCGTCGAGCTCCGAGCTGGAACGAACTTCATTTGCCCATGATTCCAAGAATTTTTGTTCTACATGTACTTCTTTTATGTCTTCTTTTCCGAGCTCTGGGACTAAGATCTTAGCATACATACCATCGTCGTCGCGTTCTATGCAACCCTTGAAAAAGCCATATGATTCATCGGTCCAGTCAAACATGGGCTTAAAATCCATCTTCCTTGCGATAGTAGTAGTTCCATCTAAAACATAAAACCAATTTTCAGTTAAACATGCTTTGGAAATGTTTTGACTGCCGTCAAATCTCAAAACCTGATCATAAGAAAGCTAAGATGCGAGCTACCTAGTGTCTTCTCGTATTGGAACCCGAGCACATCGGAATAATCATAGGATGTGATTGAACTGTAGGAAAATGTATGTTTTTAGAAGGGTTCCTCTATCTTTAATTCACAGGTACATCAGTACGTGCATACATATAAATATATGTTCCTACATTAATTAAGTTACTTATAAGCTTAAATGTAAAGTAAGTAGCTCAATTTATGTGGGATACTTTTTTGTGTATCAGCAGCGTCAAGGCCAACAATGAAAGAAGTCATAGGCAAAAGGATCAATCACTTCATGAACCCTCTAAAACATTGGGAAACCGTTTTTCTAACAGGTCACATAGACTGAACCATATTATCAAGAGTTAACCCTAGCACCTAGGTTTAAATATATAGGGTTTAAGGTTAATGATCAAATCTCTGCTAACAGGTCGCATAAACATAACTGTATCTTGCCAATAATTAACTTGATAGGAAAAACGAATGAATGAATTAGTACGTACCTGGCCATGATTGGGTGTGTTCAGGTACCTGTATGACTTTTGGTTCGCATGCTATCAGGTTTGTGATCCCTAAGGAGTGGTAACTCTTTTGATAAGGAGTAGTAACTCTTTTGATTGCTCCTCTCATCGTGTTAGCAACAGCCGCCATTACTGATAACAAGGGAAATACAAGAATGAAGAATGAAGATCGGAAAAACCTAAATATCTGTGTCCGGGTGGAAAGAAAGAGTTTGTAATTTTGTAAGCTTTTATAGAAGAGGAATCTACTTTAGATGTATACAAATTTTTATTAGTGACCCCTCAAAAAAAATTTTTTTATTAGTGATCTTATCATATGTGCTGTTTTTGGGGCTGCATGATTTTTATAGGGGCTTCAAAACACTAAAACTATCCAAATGTAGTTATAAGGGATGTCTAAATAGGCAAGAAAATTCTAAGTTACCCTTGCATATTACACATTAGATTAAAATACCCCTAAATCTTAACTAATTATCCTAATAATCTTATCATAAACCTAAAACAAATACAAAAACACCATCGCCTTCTTCATTTACTCATTTACTCATCTTCTTCTTCATCATCGCCTCTTCTTCCCCTCTCTTTCTCATTTTTTTTTTTGATTCATCCGCGATACGAAAAATTCATCGTCTCGATTTAAATTCAACGATGACTACAAAAGATACCACTGAGAATACTGAAATTGATCCAGGAATAGCAACAATTGCGATTCAACAATCAACAACAACACAAATTGATCCAGGAATACAAGGAACGGCTGCCGTGATTAAACAAACCACTGTTTTGTCATCTAATCCTCCACAAGACCCAAATATGCGTATCAGCTATCGATTCTGAACAAAACCCATCTTTTCGATCATGATTTCCTTGCTTTTTTAGGTAAGAATCATCGATTTAGGTTAGGTTTTTTCGGTCAGTGTGTTTTTACGCCTTGGATTTCATATGCAATTGAGGCGTAAATTTTGTTTTACGCCTTGGTATCATCATCGTATACGGCGTAAATTTGTTTAGGCCTTAAAACAAAGGCGTAAAAGATGCACTAGTTATTTTACGCCCTGAATACCAAGGCGTACAAAATGTGGACTTTGGTCACAAAATTCTGAGCCGTAACTCATCTAACCAAACCGTAAAATGTAAAGTGAGGCTTAAAAGTTGGAAACTAAGCCGTAAAATGTTTATAACCGTAAAAAATATTGAGGCGTAAACGGAAAAACCAAGACGTAAGTATATGTTTTACGCCTCGTAAACTGGGACGTAAATTGTGAATTTAATATTTTCATGCAACTTACGTCTCAATGGTCGTTTGTCGTCCTAGGCGTAAATTAGTGTACGGCTCAGTTTCCTCAAATTACGCCTCATTTGGGAAGAATCTTGAGGCGTAAATCATTTTTACGGCTCAATTTCAAGGTCAAACTAAACCGTAAACAGAGCCGCCACACTCACAAAAATCACAAAAAGCTATGTACTAATCTATTGGGGTCCCTGGTAGCTCGAAATCGGTGTTTGAATCACTCATTTTGGTTGAGTAATTCAAAACTTAGAGATTTTTGAAGAAAAAAGTTTGGTTTTTTTTTTCTCTCCTTCTTTCTCTCCAAATCAACTCTAACACAAAATGAATTTCTCTCTCTAAAATTTTTATTAACTTAACTATATAGATTATGATAATCACGATTACCACCAATCTAATGATAATCAATTAAACACTAATACTAAACTTATTTTAAAGGATAAAATTGTCTATTTTATAAGGGGTTTTTGGTTTTGGGTTTTGATGATCCTATTTTGTTTGGGACTGAAGCCCCAACAAAAATCGTGCAGCCCCAAAAACAGGACATCTTATCATGGGCAAATTTTTATTAGAGAACGACAGTGATATTCAGGCCCAAGCCCAACAAAAATACATGTTTATAAAGGCAGTCAGTTTGGATTCTTAAGATCAAGGCGCCTTCAGCAGATTCTATGGAAACTATACTGGTGATAACTGATAAGGAAAGGATGATACTTATGAAGCTACAACTGTAGAAGATGCCGAGAATGAGAATGGTGTTTCTAGGAAAGAGGCAACAAGCTTGGTGGATAATGTAATCTTTGAGTTTGGTGTTGAACCAAATGAGTGAAAATCCCGTTACCTCTTTTAGGTGTGTTTATATGGGATATGGATCGACTGAACTGAACGGGCATTTTCGATTCATTTCCAACCAATGTTGGACCTGAACTCCACATTACACACTAGTCCATAACAAAATGTCTGAGGTTACGTACCAAAGTGCTCAATTTTGTGCAGATGACACTTAAAAGTACTGGAATTGGCCGAGTATTCACGGTCTGAAGTAAAACAAATATGCCAAAAAGGAGAAAATATCATCAAAAAATTGGTTTTCTGCGCAAACTTTTCTTGAATAGCATCTCATTCAGATGAAATCCATGCTTCATCTTTCCTTAATCTTAATCTTCACCTCTTGAAGGCTCTCTTTTTTTCTTGCCCAAAGACCACTATGTTGTACCTGCGTTGGAGCCAATACTTCCTCGTGGTTTTCAGTTTTGGTTATTGCATCTTTCATACCCGCCACCGTAGGGAGGCAAGTTTATGCAGCACCCAACAATGACCTGAAAAAATGATACGGAACTTAAAAGCTTCCAGAGAAGGAAGTACCAGAGATACATCGAAGAATTAAATACACCAAAGAGACTAAAAAGAACGAACCTGTTGACAGTAAGCGAATCAGATGCCGAGTCAACTTTCAGTAAATCACGAAAGGTGAGACTTCTCCAGATCGTAGGGAATTGACTCCAGTTTGTTGCAGTTAAAGATGTGCAATATATTCAGAGAAGTGTATAACCGCAAATCTGGTATAGATGTCAGCTCAGGGCAGCGCCATATCCCCAGATACTCCAGTACAGGAAACGAATTACAAAAAGGAGGGGGAGCTTCCCAGACTTCTAACTTACCAAGATCTATAATGTTTAATTTTACTAACGATGCAAACAAAGTTTTTTCTGTCGTTGTAGCTTGAGCAGAACTACTTCGTTCTTCTTCTTCTTCTTCTTGGTAATAAAATTCTTCTCCTAAACTCCTCACACTATGCATTTTATGTAAATAGAGAACCCTAAGACATGGGAGCATACCCAATGCTGGAAGCCTCTTGCACCTTTCACAAGACCTTAACCGTAATGACACCAAGTTCGCAAGGCATGGAGATGAACCCATCCACTTCGGAAGCTCCAAACCAGGAAAATCAAAGATCCTCAACTCTTTCAAATTATGGTGAGGCTGCAGACCTTCCAAAACCATAGCAGAGTCGTTAGCTTCTCCATTGGGTTTCCAATATAGTTCTAAAGTTTCGATGTTTAGCTTGTCCATTAACTTTGCCCTCTGGGCATCTAGTTTACCTCTCACATTGTTTACATGTGTCACTTGCAACAGCTTAAGAGAGTTTAGATTTGCTAATTCTTGGATCCCGCTATAGTCAGTTGTTCCAATGTAAGTTTCTTCTTTCTTCACCACGTACGGCATCAATATTTCCAGGCTGGTTAACATCTCTATTCCTCTGAGCATTATTTCATCAAATCCATCTAGGGAAGTCATGACATTGCCCGCAGTGGGATTTCTCAAAATGAGACTTCTCAATTCCACCCAATTCCTGATATCTTTGGGAAACCCACAGCATTCTCCAAGGTTCACACATTCTAGATTGCAAGGGTTGCTAGTGAAAGACTCGGGTATTTCTGTGAGGTTAGTAAATGACAAATCAAGGGACCTTAATCGTGTTAACGTTCCAAGGTTACTGGGTAGTGCTCTTAATTTGCATCTGTAAAAATCTAACCTGCTTAAGTTATACATTCCAGTGACCGAATCAGGTAATTCTGTGATTTTTGTAAAAGAAATTACAAGGGAATATAGATTTCGGAGAGACCCAATATTTATGGGTAAGAAACTAATATCGCAACTGGTGATATCTAAAGTCTGCAAATTAGTGAGCTTACAGATGCAATCAGGTAACACTTCTAAATCAGAGTGAGCGAGATTAAGGTGCCTTAAACCTTTCCATGATTGCATATCAGCAGTAATCATGTGTACATTTCGGCAACGATTAAGGTTGAGTGTATGCAGATTGTAAAGTTGGCTGATGAAAGCAATATTATGAACACTAGAATTGGTTAGATGGAGGTATCTTAAATGTTTAAACTTCAGACTTACTAGTGGAACATCTAGATCTAGACTGTTTTCCCCATGCAAATGTATTACACGCAAACGCTTGTTACTAAGAACTTCCAGAATTTCGTTTTCTTCACAGAAAATTGTCCGCAATTTTTTTGCCTTTCTCAAGACATTGGGAAATAGTACATTTGATATTTCCTTATCAAATACTACATGTAGACGACGAATTTCAGACATATTATCCATTTCACTTGCATTAAGACTGGTGATTTCATGACTTCCAACAACACTTTGTGCAAGATCATGCACTAAGTCATGCATTTTGAACTCGATAACGTCACCCAGATCGTTGATTCTTACATCTTGAAAGAACGAGGATGACAACAAACAATGGAAGTAATTATTACCAATATCTTCGAGTGACTTTTGATATCTTCCATTAGATGGATGAAGGAAGCCTTCAGCCATCCACATCCGAATCAAGTTTTCTCTATCAAACACCCAATCTTTAGGAAACAAAGAGCAATATGCGAAACACTGTTTCAAATGGGGGGACAAATTATCATAGCTCAATTTCAGTATTGGTATGACTCCCCCGCTTTGGTTTTCTGGTGTTTCTAAACTCTTGTTGTCTCTGATTGACAGCCAATCATTTTTGTCGCTCTTTGAGTGCATAAGGCAGCCAAAAAAGCTTGCCGCAAGTGGCAAACCTCCACACTTTTCTGCTATTTTCTCTCCTATATCGTTCATTGTTTCAGTTTCAGATGCTCCACCAGGAGAAAACGCTTTTTTCTTGATAATAGACCAACACTCTAATTCTGATAAGACATTTAGATAATATGGAGGAATTAGACCCTGTACCACAGATGCAACTTTTCGGTTACGTGTGGTCACTATTACTTTGCTGCCAGCAGCACCAACATCTAGGACACTCTTAAGTGTATTCCATTTCATGGAATCTTCATTCCACAAATCATCTAATACTAGCAAATATTTTCTCCCATACAATTCTTCTGTAACTTTATCTACCAATATATCAACATTCGATACTTTTTGGCATTTAGAATTAGTAATAGACTCCAAAATATTTCGTAAAATTTTGTAAACATCAAAGTCATCTGACACACAAACCCACATTCTTGGACTGAATTTCTCTTCCACAGACTTTTCTCTGTAGATGGATTGGACTAGAGTTGTCTTACCAAGTCCCCCCATACCCACTATGGATATGACTGAAACCTTTTCCTGCTGGCTATAATCGACAGAAGATGGTGATGATGATGTTGATGACGATATGTTCGTCATTAACATCCTTACTATCTTTGATTTATCACTTTCTCTTCCTACAATTTTTAAATCATCTCTAGCAAATGAATGAGTTAGCCTGTTCGGTTGCTCAGTACTTCGATCATGGGTGCTAGTACTACTTGTCCGTTGCAATCCAAACTTGCTCATGTCACTTGCAATTTCATCTAAGCTTCTATTGATAGATTTGATTTTACTAGCCATCTTAAAACGGAAGACAAGTGGGTTGGAGGATGAAACAAAGTCTCTTACCTTGTCTATCCCGCTGTCTGTTTCAGAACGACGCATAGATTCGTATAAGAGCTCATCGAGAACATCATCTGCATCATAGGCAGCATCCTTCAGCCGTGTTAACCAAAGTTTCATGGAAGCATCGTTAACCTGCTTCCTCTCAGCATCATATGTTACTGCAGAGATCATCTCTAAGGTGTTTTTAAGCCTTTTCAGCTCATCCTTGAATCCCCAAGCAAGATTAATCTCTCCAGCCACAACAGATACCAACTTTTTCAATATTTCAGATGTACCCCAGACAAGCAACTTCTCGATCGCCATAGTAAGAAGATTGGCAAACAATCAAAATGATAAGAATGAGATTGATTTGTCTAGATGATTTCAATGGCTTGAAAGAGAACAAGAAATGGTAAGTATAAGATGAACAGATTTGATTATGAAGAGATAAGTAATAGAGTCGTTGAATGCATTGATAGAAGAGATGGGAAACTATATTACTTAACTCAATTGTTAGGTGAGGCTTTAAAAATCATTTAATCTGGGTGGTCCTTAATTACACATTATAATTGTTTCAGTTGAAAAATGGAGTCAATTGTGATCACCAAAGTGTTGGCGCATGATTTCATGCCGGCAAACAAGTTATTGTGGTCAAGACAAACAGAGTTCTCGGGTAAAACAAGAGATAGTAATAGAAAAAATGAGTTTTTTAGAGTTGTCGGGTAAAAAATCATGTGAATTTTCTTGTTTTTTTATAGAGTTCATTTTTTATTCTGCCATGTGAAAATGGATCATTTTTCTCCAATACTTTAGAAATGAAAAACCATAAGAGTGTTACAAATATCCAGCAGAATTCAGTCTAGAACAGTTAGCGTACCTGGATTCAGCTAAGGAATGTTCAGAAAGATGCCAATACATCCAGAACAGTTGGCGTACCTGCATGTGGGAATTGAATGAGATCAGTTTAACCATAACAGACTGATTACTATGAACCATAAAAAGGTAATGGAATGCATGGAGGTATCTAATCATACATTTCATGCAGGTTTCAGCATTACCAATAACTTAACTATAATCAAGAACAAACGTGGAGGCAGAATTACAGCCATCATATGTACTTATATACAGAACTACAACTCTATGAATGATATGTTGATTAGTGGTTTAATTTGTGAAATACAAAGATGAATGTCAGGAAACACAATGAGTTCAGTCATTAGGAATTAATGACATCAACAGGTATCACAATGGTACCTCTATTCAGCTAATCGTATGTTCAGAAAGGTGCAAATACGAAACAAGCAGCTGATTCATGTTTGGCATTTCATTGAAGCATTTTATCAAACATTGATTGAGCATTGTACAGAAACTGTTAAGTTGTTCCAAATTAGGCCAAATAACTATAACAATGAAACAAATATCCACAATCATGAGCTCATGGATCATGAGTGTTACAAAAACTATACATCATCATCACCATAGGCATAGATATTAAAGGTTTTAGTTTGGATAAAAATAACTGACTAACAAGTGGAAGTTTGAAAACGAAGGTTTAGGGAAGTTTCAATATCTATGCCTATGGTGATGATGATGCATATGACATACCTACAAATGGGCTACAGAGCAAAGCTTTAGGGCATTTCGAGCACTTGAATCTGACAAACTGGCAGGAACCAAGATTCAGAAGTTACCATGAAACCGAGCAAATTTACTAAAACCGTTACATATTTCATACATAGCATTTACAGACTTTATACCCCATCCAGGAAGTACATGTTCAGCTAAGAAAATCTCCTAGAACAGGTTCATTGCGAAAAGTGAATGTCTGAGCTAGATTATTGCGAATAGCTTCTCGTTC
>JAJJMA010044109.1:0-12321 GCA_023529015.1 Papaver nudicaule
CTCATATTCTGATCTTCTTTTGGTCACTGTTAACTAGATTTGTTCTTCTTTTCCGGCAACTCTGGTTTTTCCGGTAAGCCGTTATCTCACCTGTATCTCACTTCCGACATCGTCTTCGTGCCCATGGCTTCTACCGCTCAAACCTCTTCTAGCTCTGCAAACCCTGTCGCCCCAGCATCCAGTTCACCAATCCATGAGGTTGAATCTCCATCTTCTCCCGCTGCTACTAAAACTGATACACATCCGTCATGGAAGCGATGGTCTGAATACTGTGCTTATGACAAAGTCTGCATTGCTCCTTTAACACTAAAACCCCTCAAAGGCGTAAAAAAGGCTTCAACTCCCACCACTCTAGAAGATCTTCGCTCGCCTGATCAACATGCTGAGATGGCGGTTACTGCTTATGGTACGCTTAAAGCTGGGAAGTCGAATCTGTTCCTCTTGTATTATCCCGCCGACACATTCATGTGTGATTTATTTTTGGAGATAAAGAAAAGTCCCTTTCAGCTTACGGCGAATGCGATTCGCATTTTGGTGGAATGGAAGCTTCGCCGTAGTAACAAGACTAACTATCCAGATTTGTTTGAAGAGGGTCTGTTTTCTCCAGAAAAGTACACTCTTGAGAATTTTCTGAAGCAGTATGATGTTCTTCCTTCTACAATAGGGGGTGAGCCCTGGGCTTATCGCTTTGTTACCAAGAAGAAACTGGAGAAGGTCATGCTTGGTTCTGTGGACGCCAAGGAAGTTACTGGTACTACTACGACGAGAAAGAGTTCTGAGTCTGGCTGGTCCCATCTGCCTTGCTCGCTGGAAGGTCCTTGGCTGCTAGGGTGGTGTGACAAGGAAAAGACGATCAAGCGGCTAGACTTCCCTGAGGAACACAAGCGCTTCAAAGATCATGATTTTCTCCATGTGGACTGGACGGAACAGAAACTCTATCGTGGTGCTGATGGAGAAATACAAATGGATTCTCAGGGCAATTGGCTGCTATTGCCCTTTGCTACCAAGAAATCTACCAAGAGGAAATCCACAACCCAGGTAACAAGCAGCTTTTCTTTCACCAAATATATATTTATATATGCCTCTGAGTTGGCTCAGGAAAGACGCAACTGAAGGTCTAGAAACAAACATATTAAGTTTTGCTCATTTTAAAAATATATTTGCATATATTTTTAAAATATATATCTATATTTGCCTCTGTTTGTTTCAAGATCTGATGGGTGTGTCAACTTATTCGCAGAGTACTCATGTCTTGTCTCATGAAGAAGAGCTTCGCCAGACACTGAAAAAGCTCAAATCTGACCCTCCCGCCGGGGATTCTCAAAGCGAGTCCTCCGCCAATGCTGGCAATACCTTGCCTCAGCAGACCGCTACGGTCTTGCCTCAGCCATCTTCCAATCGTCCCAGGCGTACAACTCCAGCTTCCACAAAATCTTCCTCTTCTAAGAAGTTGACCATTCAACTTAGGGGAAGAAAGCCTGCCTCTGATAATTTGGAAACCATCTCAGAGGAAAAAGACGGCGATGTGGTGATGAATGATTTAGAGCTTGTGAAAGAGCCTATGGGGACTCCAATTGAGCAAGAACCTGTGGTTTCCACCACTAATCCCGGCGAGAATGTTGTTAAACCCCAACAGTCCCTTGCTACCAATACCACTCCAACCAATCCTACTGGCGAGATTGGAACTTCCAGTTCTTCTTTTGCCGCTCTCACGGACTTGGACAAGTGGCCTCCCGGCGATAGACTTCCCAGGTTTCCAAGGAGGGGTGCTACCGGCGACGTGGTTAATAGGCTCGCTGATTCTTTCTCGAAATTGCTTTCGCTAGAAGAGAAGGGTAGTCTAAATTCCCTTTATTATGAAGCTATGTTGAAGTATTCTACATCCGGCTTTTCCCATACAAGGGACTTGTCCTCTGTGGCTCATAACTTGAATCCTCAGGAGCATTTTACTATGGCCGCCGCGGTAATTACTAAGTGCTTTATTTTACTGACTTTTCTTTTCTTCCTGCCTCAGGGATTTCAACATTGCTTGAGCCTTATTGACACCTTTGAGGCACAGAGTGATCAAATAGGCTTTTTGACTCGCGAAAATAAGGATCTTGAGCGCCAAGTGAAGGAGAAAGAAGCAGATGCAACGAAGTGGTTTAATGCTAGCGTCAAAGATTCCAATGAGCGTGATGAAATTCAAGGTAATTTTTTCTTGTCCTTAGTTATGAATTACGAATTTTCTTTATACTTTTAGCCTTTCGCCGAAACCCTTAGATCTTGCCCCTTCCAAGGTTGCCGGCAGCATTCTGACACCCGACTGAAGCGAGTTGAAACCGAGATAGATAACTTGGCGGATGCTAATGCTAGGCAGTGCAATTTGCTGTTTGGCCAGGCTAAGACTATTAAGTGCTATCGCCGAGAGTTAGAATATGTTAGCGAACTGAATGTTAACCTTGATAATCTTCTCAAAGTTTCTCAAGCCAATGTGAAATGGATTGAGACTGAGCGCGTTAACGCCCGCCGTCTAGCAGAACTTAATGACAAGCGAAAAGAAGCTGCTATTATAGATTATATGAGAGCAAGCTCTTTACGCCAAAAGGAAAAGGCAAGGGCTGATAGACTTGCCTCTCGCCTTAATACAACAATTTCTGAGAGGAACTTCGCCCAGAAAGAAATGCAAAGATGGAAAGATTTTTCAAAGATTCATGGTGATAGGGCTAGGGAGCTCAATGATCAACTAATGTCCCAACTGCAACAGTGGCCAATGTGTCTGTTTCTTCCATCAATACTAAATTTGAATCCCACCTACATCTCCTTGTAGAAGCCCAGGCAGGCGCTTGTAGACACGTGAGCGAACTGGAAGGTAGATTTCTAGGATACTTTGTCGCTGTATCTCTATGTTGCCTCAGTTCTTAACCATTTTACTTTACTTTTCTCAGAGCGAGTCAAACAGCTGGAGAGCGAATTGGAGAAGCGAAACAAAGTTGTTGAGGATCACAAACTCTGTACAGATACCATTTCTGATCTGGCTGTGAAGCTTGCTCATCACAATGGCTGTGAAAGGTTGAATCAGGCTTTAGAAGAACATCGCCAATGCCCCGCCCAAATTGCTGAGCTGAATCTTCAACTCCAAGATCAGAAGAAGTGCCAAGCTAGTATTGCAGGCCTTGAGAGCAAAGTGAAGTATCTGGGGAAAAGATGGACTCAAGGCTGACTTGAGCCAGGCTCAAAAAGATCTCCAAGCTCAAGCAACCAAGCATAAGCAACAATTGTTGTTGATGGATTTCATCGTCGTCCAAGAGTTTGTGAACACATAGTATCCCAAGCTTGAGCTTGAGATACCAGTTAAGTATGTCATTGCTCCCAAACCTCCCACTGCGAACGAGGTTGTGAACTGTGATCAAGATGGCGAGGGATCCGGGTCTAGCGGAGAAGAAGAAGATGCTGAGGAAGAAGCAAATGAAGAAGAGGAAAAATAAGAAAGTGAAGGAGAGGAGGACGAAGAAGAAGAAGTGAATGAAGAAGAGGATAAAGAAGAAAATAAAGAAGAGAACAAGGAAGGTGGCCAGCCCGAAGAAATCAATGCAGTCAATTAGGAGGGAGAAAACGTCGGCAGTGATGAGCGAGTTGTATTTTCCGCTCAAGAAGATGTTTCGACTACTGTGGCTTAAGATGATGAAGCGACCAGCCCCTTTCCAGATCCACGATGCTGAAGCGGAGAATCATCTTCCATGATTTTCACCTTCTTTTTATATTTCTACTATTTCCCTTTGTAATGAACAGTACCACCTTTCCTTTTGAATATCGCCACGAGAATGTTATTTCTATGTTTTCATCCTTTGTTGTTTGTGTATAGTTTCCCTTTGTTAATTTGACGTACTATTTTTGTGCTTGTCTTCAAAAACTTAACTTGCCATGAGTGAAGTCCTGTGCTTGTACAACCAACAATTTCATGCAGAGCCTAGGTTAACACCCCATCCATATCCATTACTTGTGCCCGTCGACGATCTATTATAAGTTGTTTGGGTTGCCCAGTAGGCTTATTGCACAATATCTCTCGCCAGAGGTGATGTTACGGTGTAGGCTAATTAGCACAATGGCTCTCGCCGATATGATGCTACAGAATAAGGTCTTAGTCGCCAAACACTTACAGACCAACAAGTAACACGACTGGCCTTCCAGCTAATCCTGGGTCGGTCTTACCATTACAAGGAGGTTATACACTTCAATGAAGCAAGCAAGTTTTTATACTTCTGAACTGAGAGCCTTTGGCTTTAGTTATTTTTATTGATTTGGGCATTATGCCTTTAGTGGTGGCGCTTGGCCTTAGTACCTGATCAGGGTGTTTGTTTATGTGGCTTTATTGCCTTGTGATTTATTTGGCATTTTGCCTTAACAAATGGCTTTGTAGCCTGATAGTAGGCATTTTGCCTCAGTATGTTATTGTTATAGCGAAGCCTTTGGGCTTTAATCGTAACTGTGGTTAGAATACCCAGCGAAAAAAAGTAGATGATACTATGATTTGTTAACGGGGTTCGGCGCATGATAGCAAACCTACGTCCCCGGATCTTATTCGCTATTGTTTTACATAAGCTAATAAGACTTCTTGGGTATTATGCCCGCCCAAGACTTCGGATTTTACATTATTCCTTTCAAGGATAGTATTTCTTGATGAATTTGGCGTTCCAAGGATGTTCTAGTTCTACGCCATGCTCATCAATCAACACATATGCTCCGCTTCCAGCTACTCTTTTAACCACATAAGGGCCTTCCCATACTGGTTCCAACTTCCTACATCCCTTTCGTTGAGATGGGGGAATTTCTCGAAGTACCAACTCGCCTGGTTGATATTCTCTTGGGATCACTCGCTTGTTGTATTCTCTAGACAGTCGGCGATGATAATTTTCCATGTGTGTAAGAGCGATCAACCGCTGTTCTTCTAAATCATCCAGCTTGGTTAGAATCAGGTCACCATTTAGATTCTTCTCCCATGCCTCATGCTTTGTAGTTAGTAGGATTACTTCAGATGGGAGTACTGCTTCAGCACCATAAGTAAGTAGGAAAGGAGATGCTCCAGTTGCTTCTCGGACAGTAGTCCTGTAAAACCACAGAACATTATGTAAATGTTCACACCATGCTTTTTTATGCTTCTCCACCCTTTTCTTCAGCCCCATTCCAATAGTCTTGTTGGTGGCTTCCGCTTGTCCATTACTCTGAGGCTATAATGGAGTTGACTTTCCCAGCTTGACGATGTAATTAGCGAGTAACTTTCTAATGTTGTCGCCGACAAGTTCCTTTTCATTATCAGTACATATCTCCGCCGGTACACCAAATCTGCAAAATATATTTTCCCAAATGAATGTGAATACTTCCTGTCCTATCTTTTTCTTGATAGCTTTGGCTTCACACCACTTGGTAAAATAATCCGTCGCCACAATGATGTACTTCCCTTGTCCAGAGCCTGGAGTTAGTGGTCCAATTATGTCAATGCCCCACTTGGCGAAGGGCCAAGGGCTGAGCACTGAATTTAATGATGTTGCTGGCGCTTTAATTCTTCTTCCATACAACTGGCATTGTTTGCATCGACGAGCATGTTCTTTGGCATCACTATTCATCCAAGGCCAGTAGTACCCTTGCATTCTAACTTTTAATGCTAGAGCTCTTTGACCGCTGAGATTCCCACAGTCTCCTTCATGGATTGCTTCTAATAATTTCTTGCCTTATTCTCTTGATACACAACGCAGCAATGCTCCAGAGAATGACCGGCGGTACAAAATTCAATCTCGGAGCTCATAGTTCGCTGATCTGCTAATGACTTGATGGGCTAAAATCTGCTTCCCTGTTAGCGTAAGGCGGTCCAAATAATACCGTATCGGCGTTCTCCAATCTGTCTCTGCTGATTCTTCAGTGCTTGTCGCCAACACCTCTCTTTGTTCTCGCTCCTCTACCGATGATTGCTTCACTCTTTCAATAGCTATTGAAGGGATATCAGGATTTGTCATCATTGAAGAGATGAAAGCCAAAGCATCGGCGTGCCTGTTATCCTTTCTGCAGAGTGGCGAAACTTGATACCTGAGATCCTCTGGGCATACTCCCTAGCAAGTTTTAGGTACTTCTGCAGAGACGGGTCTGCTGTATGATATCGTCCCGAGATTTGGAATCACTAGCTGAGAGTCACTTGTCAATCTAACATCGCTGATGCCCATTTCAGTGAGTATTCGCATGGCGTGGATAACCGCTTCATATTCTGCCTCATTTATTGTCGCTGGTAATTCCAGCCTCAGTGAGTGTACTATCTGGGCTCCTTTCGGCGAAGTTAGGACAATTCCTATTCCTTTTCCTTCTTTATTTGATGAGCCATCTACATAAACCTCCCATCCATTAGGACTGCATTTCAATAGGTCTGGCATTTCATTCTCTCGCTCATCCAAAGAGAATGGGATTTCTTCTATCTTTTTTTCTTCATCAATTGGAAAGTCGGCGAGGAAGTCCGCGATAACTTGAGATCGCTGTGCCGTACGTATTTTGTATTGGACGCCAAACTGCTCAATTTGCTGATTCCATTTGGCAATCCGCCCTACTCTTTAAGAGCTGTGCAAAATGGACTCTATTGGAGTCTTAGTTAGAATAACAATGGGATGAGCATGGAAGTATGGACGCAACCGTTGAGATGCAAAGACTAGATCAACTGCTCAATCTTGGTATAATTCTTTTCTGCCCCTTGTAGTGTTCTGCTAATATAATAAATAGGCGTTTCTCCGCCTTTGGTTCTTACAAGCACAACACTGATGGCAAAAGGTGTTGCAGCGAGATAAACTCTGAGTTCTTCGCCATGCTCAGGCGGTTGAATCGCGGGAAGAGTGGCGAGATACTTTTTAATACCTTGAAAGGCAGCTTCATGTGCCTCAGTCTAATTAAATTTTTCTCCTTTCTTTAATGTCTGGAAGAATAATTTGCACTTATCAGAGAATCTGGAGATGAACCTTTTAAGCGACGCCAAAGTTCCATTGAGCCGCATGAAATCTTTCAATGTTACCGGCGAAGGCATATCTATAATTGCCTTAATCTTAGCCTGATCAGCTTCTACACCCTTCTTGGTGACAACATACCCCAAGAATTTTCCTAAAGTTACACCAAAAACACACTTCGCTGGATTTATTTTTAGTTTGGTAATACGCATGTGATCAAATATTTCTCTGAGGTATTGCACATAAGTTTGTTTCTTCTTACTCTTGACGAGCATATCATCAACGTAAACCTCCATTGTTTTTCCTATCCATTTTTCAAACATCTTCTGCGCCATTTCTTGATAAGTAGCGCCGACATTCTTCAACCCAAAGGGCATTCGGGTATAACAAAACAATCCTTTGGTGGAAAAGAAAACTGTGTGCTTTTGATCTTCCTCCGCCAAGGGTATTTGATTATACCCTGAGTAACCATCCATGGATGACAGTAACTCGTGGCCTGATGTAGCATCTACAGTTTGATCAATACTTGGTAGCGGAAAACTATTCTTTGGGCATGCCCTATTGAGGTCGCTAAAATCAATGCAGATCCGTACTCCCTTGTTCTTCTTCGGTACCACCACCATGTTAGCTATCCATTGAGGATATTGTACTGGCCTTATGATACCAGACGCCCTCATCTTGTCAATCTCTGCTTCTACTGCTTCTTTGTAAGCTGGAGCCAATTTGCTTATCCTTTGCTTGAAAGGTCTAATCTTTGGATCAATGTCTAGCTTATGACATGATATCGCCGGGTCAATGCCTGGCATTTCATTCATGCCCCAAGTGAAGACATCAATATATTCTTTGAGTAATGCTTGTAACTTTGCCGTCTCATCTTCGTTTAGTAAAGTACCAATCTTTACCATATTTGGATCGTTCTCATCGCCAATATTTATATCTCTAGTAGGTTCCACCGCCGTAAAATGTAGTTCTGGTTCTCCCATCGGCGATGGTTCCTTTAATTGCTATAAGGTCTTTTCTTCAGGCCTCGCCGACTCTTCTACTGAGTTTACTGAATGTATGTATGTTGACGGGTCAGCGATGAAGTTTTGGATTTCTTGCTCCTTAGTGGCTTCCTTGCCTTGCTTCTTTTTCTCTGCAATCTTTGCTTTTCTATTCTCTCACATTTGTACATCTGCTGAATTGCAAGCTTTTGCCACTGCCAAATCTCCTACATATTCGGCGACTCCTATAGGTGTTGGAAACCTTAAGCGCTGATGGTAAGTGGAAGGTACTCCCTTTAGGCTGTGGAGCCATGGTCTTCCAAGGATGGCAGCATACGGCGAATCAACATCCACAACGCAAATAGTAGTGTTCAAGAAGTATTCATCACAGATCACAATCTTAAATTCGATTTCTCCCTTAGGCTTGGAAGCAATTCCATTGAATCCATAAATATTGTAAGAGGAAACTGTTGGCGAGGGAATCTTTTCATCTTTTGCCTTCATTGCTCGTAAGTAGAATTGAAGAGGATGTACACTGAGCTGCCTGGATCAATGAGTACCTTGGGCAGTCTGAATCTTTGCATTTGAATGGTGAGGACCAGAGGATTGTTGTGACTCCTTCCTTCTAGCGGTATCTCATCAGCGGAGAAACCTACACAAGCCTTCATCCAATCTTGCAGGGGTTCTTGTTTAACAGCGACGCTACAAATCTCATTTCCCATTTTATCTCGCTTATGCACTCGGGATAAGACATTATCATGGAACTCATCCCTGGTGATATTTGAATGCACAATGGAAAAGCAGTCCAATTCCAACAAATCTCGCTCAACCTTTACCTCATCCACATTTGAAGCCTGAGCTGGAATGGCTTGAATTGGCTGAACCATAACAGGAGGCGGCGGTGCCAACTCGAGGAATTCCTGGAATTTCCCTAAGCGAATGAATCTGTGGACTTCTTGTTGTACGCCAGTGCAGTTCTCAGTTGTATGGCCGTGGAACTGATGGAATTGACAAAAGGAATTAGTGTTGGTCGGCGGGACTCTGGGATTTCCTCTATTGTAAGGATAACGAATATCATCTCTGCAGTTTGAGTTCTCAATTTGTCCAAATGCATCAGTATAAGAGACACGTAACTTTGGTAAGGTAGCGTCTTGGAAAGGTTGATGGTTGCCTCTGCCAAATTTTCTGTTATATCCATTGTATCTTCTATCACCATTCCCGTTTCCCCGATTATCTCTTCCACCTCGGCCATAGTTGCCTCCTCGATTATCTTGCCTATCTCTTCCATCATAGTTATCTCGCTTCTGCGAATTCCAATGCTGCTCGGCGGTAACTTGCTGTTGTTGCTTTACTACCTTAGGTACTACCATCGCCGAAGAAGGAATTTGCGCCAACCTCTGCTGTTCTGCCTTCTTCCATTCTTTTCTTATTTCTTCTTGCTCCTCCGGAGAATAATTATTGATCGAATGTATTTGCTTCACTCTTTCTCTTTTTAAGCGAAGCTCCTCTGCTTGGATTTCTTCATAACTTATCTATTCATCCTGCATTGCCCTCAAAGTTTTCATATCCTTTGGCGCCTCCCAGAATAGTTTTTGGTACATTGGGTCTGATGTCTCCAAAGCGCTAATAAATGATCTTATTTTTTCTTTGTCTGATACCGCTGATCCCTCTTTGCTGCTTGACTTTCTCCATCTTTGAATAAAACTTTTGTAGGTCTCTGAGGGTCTTCTCTTGATGTTGAATAGTCTTTCCACGCCAGGTCGACTTTTGTTGTTCTGAATAAATGCACGTAAGAATTTTCTCTCTAATTTCTCGAAAGATTTAATTTTTCCTTCCTCCAGCCCATCAAACCAAGCTAAGGCTTCAGCTTTGAGCGTGGCGGGGAACGCCATACCCGTTTTAGGATCTGATCCTACCCATGCCGCCAAGTCTCGCTAATTACTTCTTGAATGTTGTGCAGGATCTCCAATTCCATCAAAGGTGGACGTGAATTTGAGCATAGAAAACCTGGTGGACACATACCTATATGTAATATAATCATGAAAGGGTGTTTTCTGCGCTTCTGAGAGTGCTACCTTGTATTTCGACTCCTTTGAAGATCCATTTAAAGCCGCCACTTTGGTTTTTAACCGGCGAAGTTCTCTCTTCATACCCCTATCTATCTTATTTTGCCTTCCAGAATCACTATACTCTTCACTCTCTCTTCTGAACATTTCCTTCCTTCTTCCTCTCTCATCATATTTCGCCGATGAATCTGAGACTTCCATCGTGCTAGCTCCACTTTTTTCTGATCGGCGAGTTGTATGCGAATGAGATGCATGGCTCCTGTTTTGTACCGCTTTCCTATTTTCCGCCATCAATTCTCTGTGGCTCTGAAGTACTGTTTCCATTTGCAATTGCATCTGCCTCTGCATCTGAGCTGCCTGTCGATTATTCGCTTCAAGGATCTGCTTTAGCAAGGTTTCTGTGGTATTAGTGGACCCCGTGTTATCTGCAACCACTACTGGGCGAGTTATAGTGGTGCCTGGTACTATCATCGCATCATTTCCACTAGCAGCCTGTGGAATATCTCCTGCCGTAATAGGTTCCGCGACTACTGCTGGTGCTTCTTCTGCTACATGAAGTGTTTCGCCTACAGCTGGGACATTAGTTGTTGATGTGCCTCTTACATTAGCGTTTTGAACTACTCCCGCAACATTTAATGATTCGCCGATGGCTCTCTGAGTGACTCTACCATCATCAATATGCCCGCCGTAAGTATTTGCTTCTATTTCGCTGCTGACCCTTCGTAGTAATGCATTAGGCTCAGATGTTCTTTCTGCATTCTCCAAGTGAGTGATGTCTTCCATGTAAAACTCCTCTTGGCGACGCGTTCGCTGAACTGGTGGTCGCCGAGATGAACTTGCCAGCAAAGAATCTGGTAAATCAGCTGGTTCTACTCCCCTGCTTCTGGTATTGTGATGGCTACTGGGAAACATCGCTGGTGTAGGGAGGATAAGATATCGTGGAGGCCTACCCGCTGGGGCTTTGCCACTTCTTCCTCTAGGACCCATTCGCCGAAGATCTGTAAAAGAAGACAAACACACTTCCTGACAGTATTGCTCTGTTAGTACTGTGGGTAAATGCCAAATAAGTTAGTTGGGTTGCTTTTTCAGAATGTTGATGAATGAAGGACAAAAGTAGCAGCTTTAAATCACATGTTGTGCAAATGATGATCTAATCCTGACGAGAATTGCAAAAACATCATAGGTGATTGTGATTTTCAAATCAAAATGGCAGTACGACGACTACTTCGGGAAAATTTTGAATGTAGTTTCATCTGTGACCCTAAGATTCATACTAACTCGCCGGAAAAGGATACTAATCTCGTCGGAAATATATATCTATATTCTCAAAGTAGCACTATTTCCTTCAGTAGGATAGTAGTTATACCAAAAATAACATTTTTCTACCCAATTAGACCACTTTCATGTGATAAAAGTGAAATATGTGATGAAACATCAAAACAAACCAGCAAAACTCTCAATTTTAGCAAAGATAGCATCTAAACACGGCATGGTTACTAAAAATAACAAAAAGATGTGCTGAAAACCCAGATCCGACGCTACAAAATACTAGAAATAGCCTGGTTTTCCTAGTCTTAGCAATATTCGACAAGAGAACTTCATAGCAGACCACAATATATGCTATATATGGCAAAACGAAAAGGAAAACACAAAGAAGATCTTAAACAACAAGAATAACGCCTCTAAATAGCAAGAAAAAGGTGAGTAACACATTACCGGCGAGATCAACATGTAAATCATACCACATATGGAAACAAGAGAACATATAATAACCTCAACAAATCATGTTAAAAAATCAAAGAAAACACAAGTTCAAAACCTTTTCTAGCGCCAAAATGTAACAGCCTAAAATCCCATGGGTTAGATCTTAGGCTGTACACCCAAATATTATACACAAATATACACCATATCATGGATACAATAGATAATAAGGAGTTAAGGGTTAGAGATACTTGACAAGAGATTTTACTTGGTTCGCCCTCATAAAGGAGGACTACATCAAGGAATTCCACTAGTATTAAGCATGATTACAACTCTCTTACCTTATAATCTTCTAAGTATGATCTCACTATCAGAACCTTAATTCCTGTTTTGGGCTATGGAGAGCAAGTGAAGTACTTTTCCTCTCTCTAGACCAAACCATGAAATGTCCAACCCTTTTTCCAAAGGTTTCTCTCGCTATTTATAGAAGATTACATTGTGATATACAGCTAATACAGACAAGTTACATTCTGACGCTATCTTGTCTCCACTCGCCGACATGGTACACCGCCGAGGTAATATTTCACCTATTCAATCTTGGCGGGCAAGTCTTCT
>JAJJMA010044118.1:0-13461 GCA_023529015.1 Papaver nudicaule
AGATAATCTTATCTTATTGACTCATTGAGGATCGTTAGATGGACCACAAAAGATATTTATGTGATATACAAGTCCACCTAAGAGATAAAGGAGTTTAGAGTTTGACCCAAGTGAAATTCTGAAAGAATATCCACTAAATCCGACATCAGCAAAGTAACCAACATTGGATTCACGTACAGGTTCGCGAAATGTTCAGTCACTTTGGAACTCAGAAGAAATCCGAGTTTCTGGTTTGCGAACCGGTTCGTGAACCGTCCGCCTGTCAGATTTCGTCAAATCTGGATTCCGCTGGAAGTACTGGGCTTAGCCAGAACTTAGACGTGTGTACGTCCTCAGTTGTAATCCATGGACTCTTTGCTCAAGAGTACTCATTTAGATTCATCCATATCCAACTAACGATTTGCAAGCAAACCATTGTAATGGACACATGGCACCGAATCTGTCTCATTCATTCTTGTACTCACAGTATTTGTGGGAGCAAACACTGGTCATGACACAAGGTCACGTTAGACAAGAATACGATCTCAATCGCTATTATCACTACTAAAGTAGTCGAATATATTTCGAAAGAATAGAGAAAGTAGAATAGAAGAATTTCCATAAAGTCATAACTCCTACTAACCTTTTGTCGATGAAGAATAATTGATGTCTTCTTTGTCTTCACAGTCTTCGTCTTCAAGGTCTCTACTACTTTGTCTATATCCCAATTCCGAAATCTAAACTCTAGTAGGCTAAATCAAGAATTGAGTTTTGACACCTAAAACTGACAACTAGCTTGACATACCAACGCTAGTGGGTTTGACCGGACAATGCCCTAACATATTGATATCTTGCGAATCCCTCACCTTCATGGGAATGATTGATTAAAGGATAAAGGGCATGAGGTAATAAAGTCATTGACAAGTTATTCGCAAGACAACCCATACCGACTAATGATCTATGAATATCATTCTTGTTTCTCTAACTCAATTTGTGTTTAAGTTCTTAAAAATTACAGGTTTGAAGAAAACAAGATTAGTCGATAGAAGTGGGAATAGAGCTAGTTCATAGTTTTAGACCACAACAGTCTATGCGTTCATGAACGCGTTCATATGTTGAATGGGAAATTCTATTGAATTCGAGCAAAAGTTATGTACGCATTCATGAACGCGTTCATACGAGTTCGGAAAACTCCTGAACTCCAAGGTTTGCTTTATGTACGCGTTCATGAACGCGTTCATATAAGCCATGGAAAAACTTCTCTTTTGAAGTTTTGCCTTTTGTGTTTGGATTTTCGAACTCACTCACATTATGGCCCATGGAGCTCTTGTCCACTTGTTCCTTTTATGTTCACGTATTTTTACGCGATTCTTATGGAACCTTTGACTTCTAGCTACTTCTCTTTATAAGAGATTGCTAAAGTTTCGTACAAATCCTTTACTTCTAAAAGTCGTCGCGTTGTTCCTTATGGAATGACACATAACGGGGAAGAGTTCTTTTGAACTTGCGCTTCATGGTAATATCTTTTTGGGGAGTGCGGCTGTGGATCTACGAGAGAATTACATCTTTTTTATCTCTAGTTTCAGGTTTGTTTACCTTTGTCTACATTGATTATTGCGATTTTATGAGGATTCCTATATTTCTTTTATTTGTCTATTTTATGACAAAAAGGGGGAGAAATCTTGTAGTAAGGGGGAGTAAAATCTTTCTATCTACTACGACAATTGTCTACGGTATTGTCATAGGGGGAGTAAAATCGATGTGCTTGTCATGGCATAACAAGAATTAGTGTATCGAGTAAGGGGGAGAACATATCAAATTGGGTAGTATCTTGAAGCATCGATGCAATATGCTTACCAAGTTTTACATACTACTCAATTGCATAACAAACTATTGTTGAACTATGTCCTTCTAGAAACCAGATGTGTGGTGACTTTGAGTTTGTTATCTCTACCTTGAATCTTCGCTTGCAGGAACACTCGTATCTGAAGACGCTGAAGATTACAAGAAGATCAAGTACATTATGGTTAGGGCTAAAAGATTTTACTTTTTGAATCCATATGTAAGATTGGTTTTTGTCACTAAAATTGACAAAGGGGGAGATTGTTAGAGCATTGCTCAGTTGAACCCACTGATGTTGCTATCTCAAGTCAGTTGTGAAGTTTATGAGACAAAAACACAATCCTTGATAAGTTTACTCTACAACCCGGACTAGGATAGTTCTAGGTAATCGAGGCGAAGACTGATGAAGACGAAGACCGAATCTTACTACTTGATAAATCATAACGTCCTCGCTGAAGGTTTGAAAGGTATTCCCTTTCCGTATCGTTTTTACCATTTCTATCATACCAATAGTCTATGATGTTGTTTATATGATCCGAAGGTATTCTAGGATTTTCGCCTTTGCATTTGTCACTCTTGTGATATTTTGTATAGGTAGAGTATGTTGAGTTGTCTCTTGAAAAACAACCCCAACGGTGAACGCGTACATGAACGCGTACATGTAACATATTATCACCTATGGGATTTCAGAGAACGAGCTTAGTCTGTATGAACACGTTCATGAACGCGTACATACAGGTTCGATAATTCTCCTGAACTCGAAGGACTGCTCTGTGTACGCGTTCACATAAGCCATGCGAAAACTTCCAACTTTCATATTTTAAAGTTTTCGGTCTAGACATAATTTTTTCTCAGACTTATCGTGTCTTGGCCCATGGAATTCAACAACTTAATCCAAGCGATGTCAAACTAAGTATTTGGACCAGAAGTCGCAAAGCGATGTCCAAACAAGCATTGGACCAGAAGTCGCGAACCTTCGAACAAGGTTGAGTCTTCTTTAACTTTTGGCTTAGTCCAAAGTTCTTAGAAGATTGAGAATGGGTATTCAAGCTATGGACTTTCCTAGTTCCAGAACTTTCTTGAGCCCTACTCAAGGTTGATTAAACTTTAAGCAAAGCCTCCCTTGGTGATCACTATAAATAGACGACCTTCTGCAAGATACAATCTCAATCCTCTACACATCTGTGTATCCTTGCATAAAGGTTGGTCGTCATCTCGAAGTCCTTTTAGGACTACGACTATTGAAAAGACTTCACTTGAGGATCGTGAAGCACATGTCAGAGTAAAATTCCATTCTGTATCTTGGGTCGTTTGAATTCTTCAATCTTATCACGACCAAGATTTGATAGAAACTTCGTAAGGTAGATCTTGTATCGTAAACCCTAGAAGTTCCCAAACGCAATTCACGAACTAGGTTTCATACTAAGTTCGTCACGCGTTCGGAGGTAAAGTTTTTTAGGCTAGATCAATAAGCCCTATTCAACATATCGATTTCCATTAACCTTGACTTTAAGTCTAAAGGAAATCACAATCGTATTCTCGTTTAATCACTTGGATACTTTTAGGCGTCCTGTTAGAGGCAGGGTAGCGCTAGTCTTCACGAAGGGAAGTGGAACAACTCCTAGGCCTGTGAAGGACGTCAGCTAGGGGAATCAAGTACGTAGGCTACTGCGGGAGCCAAGAGACGTAGGAGCACATTGGTAGCTGAATTGCTTGTAGGGTGAATTCAGTCTCGATACAGTCCAGTCCGAAGTCTGAGAATAGGCTAGCGTCTGTATACCGTTCATACTAAGGGTGCTCACATCTGGACGAGGTCCCGGGGTTTTTCTGCTAGGTTTGCAGTTTCCTCGTTAACAAAATTCTGGTGTCTTGCATTACTTTTGCCTTCTGCATTATATTGTCTCTGATCTATATAATAGAAGTAATTGCAAGTTTGTTGATTTATAACCTTTGAGTGAATCCGTCTCTATTGAGATCTACGAGAAATACATTCTTGTTAGGGTTTGGTTCTCTGAACTATACTCAGGTTGTTGTTTGAATATTGATTTGTGAGATCGTTCAAACAACCATAATCAACTAGGTTCACGAAACTAAAAGTTGGTGGTGTATCTCGGTATCCCCGCTTTTTCAATATCGTCCTCACTAAAGGTTTTCCTTTCATGTTTCGTATTTGCCATTTTATCATGATTATAGTCTATGATGTTGTTTATGTGATCCGAAGGAATATAAAGATTAGTTCTCTTAAGCATCTAAATCATTTCACGACTAATGCTCAAGTAGAATGTGGAATAGAGTTGGCTCTTAATTTTCATGAACAACATACACGTTCATGTACGCGTTCATAACTTGAACCGCGTTTTTGTTTAGAGCTAAAAAACATTTTGTATGTACGTGTTCATATAAGCGTACATGAGAACTCATGAAGTTTCTGAACTCCACAAACTGCTTTATGTACGCGTTCATATACACGTACATATAACGATGAGAAGAAAACCTCAATGGTGTACGCGTTCATTTGTTGACATTCTTGCAAACATTCACAATAAGGTCCATGAGACTCATGTCCACAGTTTTCTTTGGGTTCATATACTTGTGTATGGACTCCATATCATGGCCAAACTTGTTTGAGACATAGCCATCCTTCTTGATCAAGCCGAGTCTTCTCACAACCTTAAGGTTTCGACTAACGGGTTAAAAGATGATTGAGTTGGGTATTCAAGCAATAGACTTTTCTAAGATCCGGAACTTGCTTGAGCCTCGCTCAAGGTTGCTTAACTTTAAAGCAAAGCCTCCCTTAGTGATCACGATAAGTAGATGACCTTATGCAAGATACAAATCTACACATCTGTGTATCCTTGCATAAAGGTTGGTCGTCATCTCGAAGTTCTTTGGACTACGACTATTGAAAGACTTCACCCGAGGATCGTGAAGCACATGTCGGAAGTCAAAGTCATGTTCCTGTATCTTGGGTCGATTGAATTATTTCAATCTTATCACGACCAAGATTTGATAGAAACTGCGTACGGTAGATCTTGAATCGTAAACCCTAGAAGTTCTGTAACGCATATTCACGAACTAGGTTTACTACTAAGTTCGTCTAGCGTTAGGAGGTAAAGTTGTTTAGGCTAGATAAATAAGCCCAATTGAGTAAAGTGGTATCCGTTAACCTTGACTTTAAATTTAAAGGAAATCACAATCGTATTCTTGTTTTTAACATAGTACTTTTAGGCGTCTTGTTAGAGGCAGGGTAGCGCTAGTCTTCACGAAGGGAAGTGGAGGAACTCCTAGGCCTGTAAAGGACGTCAGATAGTGGAATCAAGTACGTAGGTTTCTGCGGGAGCCAAGTGTAGATGGTGAAAAAATGAGAGAGGGACGAAATTGTAAAACTACTCTCTAACCAAGCCTTACCTCAAGGCAATTGCCTATTCAGGCACATCTCTATAATTCAGAATGCAACCCATTCTACGAGCTGAATAAACTCTCTATGAATTCTCTCTTATAACTCCCGGTGGAGAGGATGATATCATAGTGCAGTACTGATAATCTCACCAGAACATTAAACCCATTAATCTGCTTCATGTCGACATCGCCTCGAATTCCTCGACATCAGAACCGGATCTCTCAATGGTACATGGTGTAGAGTTAACAGAGACGCATCCTCATGGATTTCCTCTTAAAGATACGACTCAACATCCGAGTCTTAATGAAAATCTCAGGAATATCGAAGCTCTAGGCCTGTCCAGAGCTCTCTGAGAAGCATACAACAGTCTAAACATGCTTAACAGACCACACCCTAAGCTCAGGATGGTCTAACATACCATGGATAAACACGCCATGACTTCAAGTATGTTGTAGCGTAAGCACGCACACCACAACCAAGGTATAGCCAGCACGCACCAGCTGCTGCAACAGAGTTGGCCTTGGCCAATGGCCAAAACCATAGCGCTATATAGCTTGGCACCACGCAGGTCTGCGAGAAATTGGCCTTCGCCAAAGGCCAAGGCCGTGGCACCACAACAAGCCAAGGTCGTGGCGCCATGACGCCACAACAGAACGATTTGCTAAGGCCGTGGCGCCAAGAGACATGAAGCCATGGAAAACAGAACTTATCGCTAAAAAAAACAGCGCTTTACGAGTTGGCCTTGGCCAAAGGCCAAGGCCATTGCCCCTTAGGCTGTGGCGTCACTAGTTCATGGCGCCATGAATTCTTGGCCTTGGCCAACAGCCAAGGAAACTCCTATACGCCTACTTCGCGTGTCCTAAAAGCACCACACTCATGCTAGTCACGACATCCTAGTCGTACAACTCAACTCAACTACGCAATATCTGCGTATCACTCGAGACATCAATACATCACACGGGGAGATAACTTTAGGGGTATTAGTCTGGCGGTCTACGGCAGTTGAAAGAAACTGATAGACATAGTGGACAGTTACGAGAAAGTGGCGCTGAGTGGACATAATCTACACGATCCTAGCAGTTACCGAGAACAACTCATGTCCTCCACTCCCCCACTCTTCCACGACTTCCACCTTCTCTGTCGAGAGATCAGGGTGAGTTCAAAACTATAAATAGAGGCCTCCTCTATCTTCCAAGGCAGGACATTTTTCCAGAAACAACTAGATATTCAGAACACCTGAATAAACCAGAGCCTCACAGCAAACACATCTGAGCAACCCAACACACTTCTAGCCTTGGAGATTTCCAGTCACCTTCACGACGGAGATCTTGAACTCTTACACCCAAAACACATCCTTAACCTGATCTCAAGTTTCTTCGATGTTTCCCTCCCGAGATCAACCTCTATCCTCTCTGTGACCGAAGCAAGACGTGAACGGCCATTTACTTGGTTTAAGCTCGTCTTGTTCGACTTTGATCTCGAACACTACGAAAGTACCCAGAGTCGGTGCATTGTTTTTCCAGGTAAAAACACCAAGAGACGTAGGAGCACATTGGTAACTAGATTGCATGTAGGGTTAACTCAGTCTCGATACATTCCAGTCCGAAGACGAGGTCCCTGGGTTTTTCTGCTGGTTTGCAGTTTTCTCATTAATAAAATTCTGGTGTCTTGCATTACTTTTCCCTTCCGCATTATATTATCTCTGATCTATATAATTGAAGTAACTGCAAGTTTGTTGATTCATAACTTCTAGTGAATCCATCTCTATTGAGATCTACAAGAACGTGTTCTTGTTAGGGTTCGATTCTCTGAACTATACTCAGGTTGTTGTTTGAATATTGATTTGTGAGATCGTTCAAACAACCTAAAATCAACTAGGTTCACGAAAACTAAAAGTTGGTTGTATATCTCGGTGTCCCCTGTTTTTCAGTTGGTATAAGAGCATGCAAACACCTTAAAAGATGTAACTGTCTGTGTTTGACACTTTCGTGAATCATGGATAAAATCACCATTCCAAAAGAAATTTCTAACGGACAAGATTTGTCCTCGAAATTCAAAAGGCTGTCAGACGAGATTCATCGGTGTTGTCATTGCAAAGCCTTAAGTCACCCTACTCACAGGTGCAGAGTCTTTAAACGTGAAAAGAAAGCTATTGCTCTAGCTCTTCAGAAGAGCAAAGATGATAGTTGTAATAACGATTCTTGCCCTGTTGATGAGCCATCTTCTAAGTGTCCTCAAAAAGAAGATATCCCAGAAATCATAGAAACTGTCTCTGACACACTTGTGACAAATTTGGTAAAATCTTGTCCATCTATTCTCCCTGATGCCACATCTCGGGCATACGAAAAAAAATCCTCGATAAACTTATATCAACTCTCGTAAACACAAAAGTTGAGATTTAATGAAAAAAAAGGAGAAATTGTCAGAGTCATGCTCTATCCTTGGTGAACCACCGGTTCACCTCAATACAGTCTAATTTTGTTGTGCCTTCTCACCAAAAAAGGAGTGCCCACTATGTTTGGTGAGAATAAAGGCAATTACAAAAGGAGAACATGCGCTTTCAGATCTAAAAACTAGCATCATCATCAACCTCTCAAACCAATGAAGATCTCAGGTAACCTTCAAACTACATTCTCGATGATGATCAAATAAATTGTTCTCGTTATGTCTCTGAAACACATTATGTGAATCTTTACAAATCACATTCTTTATGTCATTCTTATAATTTAAGAATTAGGACATTTGCTTGTTCAATTATAGGAAGAATATCCTCAAGGATTAAAATTTCTCACAGCTTGTGCTATTGTGCCTTATTGATCAATAAAAGTGGGACCTTAGTATTAATTACGATAATTCTTGTAGGAAATTTCTGAATAAGCTAATCATAAGATATGTCTTCTCCATCACCTGTCGAGCTTTCTCCAATGAAAGTGATATTTTAATCTAAGAGATATGATTGTCTCAGTGACTGTAAAAATTCCCAAAGTAGTTTGTCATATACTATAAATATCTTATGAGCACCTTTTACATCTCTTGAATTGCAGTGAGAAAATACTTGTAGGTGCTATCACATCCATATTAAAAAGTCCAAAACATAATGACTTGATGTGAGTATCAACACTTCATAAGCTATCTCTAGTAACCTCCCTGCCTCTGGCTCCTAAGGCAAGAGTCGAGACCAGGATCCATGAGAATAACTATGAGCCAAAGCAAAGTAGTCTAGGAGAATTTTTCATAATGTTGATACGTAAACTTAAGATTCTTGTTGGCTGAAAATAAGGAATTAAATAAGATATTATTGTTAAATATTTTGGGTATACATTAATTCCTTCAATATGGGCACGCACATCCAATCTCTTGGACCCCTTTGTGAGAAATGCCCAATAGCCCTTAAGACTTTCGGGTCGTGAACTTACTGACCTACTATTGTACAACTCGTTCGGAAACGTAAGGAAGTCTACACACTTCTAAAAAATTCTAGAACCTGAATATACACGTTTCAGAACCGCCTTCTTCTTGATAGGTATTTTATACTTGTCAAACTTCCTTTATTATCTCTGTTAGAGCATGGCTCGGTCAACCTTACTAAGTGTTGGTATGTCAAGATTAGTTTTCAACTTTAGTGATCAAAACTCGACCGCTAAACAACACACAATTAGGTGAAGTCATGTGAGAGTTAGCTTTAGGTTGTGGAAGATTTTGGTAGGATTTAGAATCACTGGTTGAAGAGTTGAAGAAATACTGAAGATCAAACGAAGACATCCGGCTTCATCATTCAACATGTTAGTGAATCTAAATAACGCGATTCCATTATCTTTTACACTTGTGCTACAAAAGACATAAATATAACTCTCAGCTTGAGCTTTACATTATGAATTGATCACTTGTGATCAGTGTGTCTTATGATAACTCCGCTTTACCACTTGTGGTATTAGTGTTGTAGTTATGATGTTCCAATATTGCTTAGAGCTTTCTTTTCTTCTCCGTCTCTAAGTTAATATAAAGGTTTTTCCTAAAACCTTTTCGAGTTGGATATAACAATGTGATGTTATCTCGGTAGTACTACAAGATTTGATCCATCACAGTATTGTGTCTCTTCGTACCTAGTCTGGCTCTGTCAAATTGATTGCATATATTTATATGAGCCAATGTAAGAGAGATTGTGACTCACACTTATGTTGTGTAGACTCGAAATACTGCTATTCTGAGATTCGAATACGACGTCATGGTTTGGCTCTGAACTCTGAAGTTCTGAATCATTTATTTGATTTTGTATATGAACATCTTGTAACATCTTGTATGTCATATCTCACTTTTGGATTCCGAAACCATATTTGTGTATCTCAACTTATGAATTTTCAATGTTCGAAACCTTAATGTAGGTTTTGGTAAAACTAACGTTGATTTCGAAACCATAATTTGGTTTTTGCATTAATAAGATATTGGTCTGAAACTTAAATATTGTGACCAATGAGATATAACAGATTCGTAACTATGTTTGTATGGCTGACAGTGACTTGAGAATCGAGGCCAATGTGTCTTGACCATGTGAGATCTAAAAGGTCGAAAATACCCTGGGGTTTCCTAAAGGTTTATGTGAACCGGGAAATATATTCCCGTGCGTCGAGGCTAAAAAGGTGTGATGCTGAAACGGTTCTCAACCATATGGACTCTCAATTTCGACACCAAACATTTGTGAAGAATTTAATATGTGTTTCTTGTTTCGAAACCTTAACCAAGGTGTTGTTAAACATAATCTAGATTTCGAAACCAACCTTTAGGTTTCGCTATGTGAAAACTTGATTTGGGAACCTTAATATGGTTCTGGTCATATAATGAACTTTAGGTTCCGAAACCTTTATTTGGTTTCTGCCAAAACAGATGTATGTTTCGAAACCTTATTATGGTTGACTCAGAATGCGTATCTTCGAAGTTAAAACTCTATCTTTTTGATTTGTGCTTCAACGAATTAATGAGTTTGATATTCTCGGTTTAAAGTTTGAGTTCATCTTCAATGTACAACTAAGTGGGATTGAGTTATCATCTGAAATATGGTTAGTCGCTCTAGTTAGTTGACACATGATTTCAGATCAATACTGTACGTGATTAAATCTTCGTATGATATACTACTCGATGAAATATTTATTTCATTGTTCATTTGATGTTTTGATTTGAATTCTTGGATATCATTAATGTGACATCTATATTGGAATCAAGAATTCAAGAGATTTAACATTTTTGCTAGTTACTCGTGGAATCTCGCACCGTACTTCCAATGGTATATCTATTTGCGTGATTCAGAAAGTCTGAACCTATGTGTTCACTTAAGCTTAACACACAAGGCTTTGTCCACGTTTGTTATGATACGTTTATGCGGAACGTTGAACCACGTTGGACCAGATCCCACTTCCACCTAGGTTCGTCTGGTTAGCCCAGCAATACCAAGGAAGTAATGTCGACATTATTAAAGCTGGTGACGACATTTGGAAGTAATAATATCTAAGGAGATTTCCGAAACTAAGGACACGTTTTCGAATTGAGATCTTTCCAGGGATCATATTTGGTAAGCACCATATTTAGAATTAAAAGAAATATCCAAATATACCTTAAGATATTATTTGCTTTGATTGCTCTTGGCTAAACATCTTTCGAAAATATATTTTCTTTATGGAATATATTTTTCTTAAATGTAAAATGCTAGAGTATTAGTTCTTATTATTTGCTATGAGACTAAATGGAGAATTTTGGAATTAATACGTAAATGTGCTTTGTGGTATTTCCGAAATTAAGTTTGTCTCATTTCAAAGCTAAAGCCTTAGTCAATATAAATAGGAGTGGTATCTCTCCTGAAAGCTTTATCCCCCTAGCCAAGCTCTTCTTCGGAATTGTAAGCTTGTGTTTTTCGCTTTTCTTTTCAGTTACCTTTGAGATTTTGCTCTCGGTCTAGCATTGCGTGAAAGTCTTCTCTTGGGATCGAGAAGCCTAGAAGTACCTATTACGGGAAACTAGTTTATGTTTACTAGTATTCTTTGTATTGTACTTGTGTTCTGTTCTATCACGTCTATCAAACCTAACGATCTTATTTATTCTAAGGTCGTTCTCTTCTGGATATAAGGCCACTCAAAATCGTTGTGATTAGAACATACTCTTTATCTATTAACCTGGATTTGTTAGCAAGCCACTTTCGGTTTGTGTGCCTAAACTATAGATATTGAGTGGAATCAAGATCGTTGTTATTGGATTTGTTCTTTGCAGGTACATCGTTCTTCACGGTCATATCATATCGTACTTGCTACACCTATCTGCTTGATTCCAACTGGGACGACAAGGTTGATCTTTCGGGAGTTTAAGTTTTGCAACCTTGATTGATATTTCGAGGTGTTTATTGCCCAAGTAAACTTAATAAGCTCGCTCTTGGTGTGAAAAGACTTCGGTGAAATATCTGTTAGTTACCAAGGATATCATCTAGCGATTTGACCTGCCGCTATTTGGTTGTTGTCCATAAGGTTGTAAATCGTCCGATTGGAGGTCGGGTAGCGATAGTCCTCGCGATGGGCTGTGAGGCAACTCTTGCGTAAAACAGTAACGGGCGTCTGTTTACGTAGGGGAGTACATGTGCGTGACCACCTTGTTGTGGTTGGAGGCGTAGGAATACTGAGGGGAAATCTTTGTGACTAATAGTCGTATTAGGGTCATATTGTCTGCACCAGCTAGTCTGAAGTCTGAGAGTAGGTGTGTTGGGAGCTTAATTCTTAAGAGTATTCAAAACTGGACTAGGTCACGAGGTTTTTCTACGAGTTTGTAGTTTCCTCGTTAACAAAATCTTGTGTGTACTTTACTTTACTTCTGCATTATATTTGAGTCAACTTATATAATTAAAGTATCGTACTTGTTTGGTTGACATATTCTTTCGGATTCTTGTATTGACTCCCTTGTGTGAATCAATCAGATCTGAAAGAGATCTTGTTCTTGAGTTCTTGATTACAGGAACCGGTAAAGGTTTGAATTATAGGTGGACTAAAATAAAAGATTGGTGGTGTATTCGGTACCCTCGTCTTTCAGTCTCATCCCTGAGATTCTAAAAATACCACACCTATTAGAACTTGTAATCACGTTCATGTTCATTCTCTACAACCATGAGACATATTACTCGTAGTGTCACACGAAATAATATGGAAGAAGCTTGCAAAGTTATGGATTGTGAAGGTATTGGTATTGGAAGAAAGAAGTAAAGAACAATTCTTGATGATGTTATTGCTGGAACTCTTGACTCTCAAGAAACCTATGCAACAACAAATATCTACGTTGCATATGATCATCAAGATGTAGAAGATGACACCATGATCTCTGCAGGAGTCGTTCACGACTTTCTGAAAGAGTTTGAAGCTTTTAAGATTCAACTTGTTGACATTGTTAACAACATGGAATCACTAGGATCTGAAATTCATGAATTAGCTGGAGAGATGTCTGTTATAAAAAATGATTTGAACAATATGTTTAATAACATTCCTGATAAAGACGCTGAAGCTAACTATGTTCACTACGTGTTCAAGAGAGCTGATGACTTCACTAGTTCGAGTGAACCAGAAGAAGATACTGTTAGATGATTGAGTTAGGTATTCTTTTTGCTTAGCATAGTTAACTCCTTTTATTAAAAAGCTTTTGTCTTTTCCTTAGGGTTTGGGTAATCACTATGCTAGAAGTAGTCATCTTTTTGATTTAAGCATGCTATTGCTTGTACTACTTCATTGTTTTCTTTTCATCAATTAATAGAGGTTATTTAATTAAAATATTAATTGATAATTGCAATACTTGATCTTAATTGATTATCTCTATGAATGTATTGCAAAATCGTACTTGTTTTTTTTTTAGCCATATCACCCGTTCGAGTAAAGCAGTTCATGAAGAATTATCAAAATACATGCTTATGACTCTTATGGCTAAGGGGAGACGATTTTGATAAGGAGGAACCTGATAGGATACAATGTTGGACTCCGCTGGATAAAATGTTGTACCTTTGATTCTTAGCCTTACAACCACTAGGAAGGGGTAACCTTATGTTTTCTCTAAAGGCGATGGTTGACCGAAACTCTATGAGAATTTGGAAGATTAAACCTTGAATTCTTATTTGACCGTAACTGGCTAGGGAAGAAAAACATAATTGCAATTTTACTTGTAAAATTGTGCTTTAACCCAAGAATTTATCTAAAATCCTTGCTTGGGAAGGTCGTCGCGTTGTT
>JAJJMA010044156.1:0-11379 GCA_023529015.1 Papaver nudicaule
GCGCCGACTTCAAAGATCTTTTTCTTTTCTTCTTCGGAGCATCACTTTCGTCCGAAGCTTCTTGGTTTTTCGCTTTCGCTTCATCTGCTTTCTGAAAACACAATTTGGGTGAGGATAAATCTCCAAAAAGGAGGGATTATACAAAGAAATTTCAAAATGCACCTTACCTTCCTTTTTTAAGCAATCTTCACCCGAGATTTGGTACGCTCATCCTCGGAGAAGAAAATCCTATAGAAATCAACAACTGGTAGATGATGAAGAGCTTCAAACTTCGTACGTTCGATTTTCCTTTCCTCATCTTCGTAGCCATACAAGACAGGACCTTCGATAAGCATAGGTTTCGTGAACCACACCTCGTCGCTAGAATGGCGAAGAAGATTATTCTTTTTTGATCCCGAAAGATCCACATCGCCAAGAGGATTAGAAGAATTGGCTATTTTACCTAAGCTCACACTCCAGGGAGCTTTCTCTTTAGACAAAGATTTCTCCACCTTGTAGCATTTGAAGAAATTTTCGACGGTCCAATCTTCGGGAGAACGTTGGAGTTTCTTGGGAAGCTTTTCATAATAATAAGATCTACCCTCCGAGCGAGCAACCCACTCACTGATGACTCGGATGGAATTTCCGTTCAATTGCATTACTCCACAGGGAGGATTTATGTTGGAATAAATCATATAAAAGAGAGGGTTGGATGGATTATATAAAGGAATGGGAAGTCCGGCGCCGAGTTGTTCACCGGAAACGATTAATCTCCTATCACTACACCTTTGATCAGCCAGCAATTCAGGGGATAGGATCTTCTTCCCTAAAGTTGTGCAAGAAAAAAGGGATGATTTAAACCCATAGACGCAAGCTCTTTCTTCCCATCCCATCTTTTGGGGATCTACCAATTTACAAGGAAATACCCTAGTAGCAGAAGGGCCTGAAGAAGCAGTTGCAGGAGCATCGGCGGCGGCCTGAAAACAGAAAAGAAAGTTAAGAAAGGAAGATCAAACCAAGGCAACGATGATAAACTCAAAGAACTCACCATGGGTGCAGGAAAATACAGAGCAAAGGAGATTTAATCACTTCGGGAGACAGTACAGAACAGAGAAAAGAGAGAGGGAAGAAGAAGTGACAAGACAGGTTTAAATAGAGAGAGAAAAACCTGCGCGACAGGTGGCAGGTCAAAGGAAGAGAAAAGGTTTCGAAAGGCACGCGAAGGTACGTGTGTCAGTCAGGAATTAAGGCGAAGACACGTGTCGAAGAAGACGGAACGCCAAGAGTATTCTTTTCCAAACCCCTTCGACCTTTGGATAAGAAAAGAGGCAAACTGTAGGGGGTAAAAACCCCTCGGACCACGTGTCTCGCATCCAGGAAGCAAAACTATACCGAAAGGATTAAGGAGCGATGATTCAACTGAAAAAAGGAAGAAAAGCTGCACTTGAGCGAAGTAAAGACTCGGAGTGGAAAGGATTCGGACCATGGTGAAGAGACCGAAGCCCATGACTCAGCCTCGGAGCGTAAACCGCCTTACTCGACAGGAACTGACACCACCACGATTGAGTCTTTTGTATTTATTAGCTGTAAACCACCCAAGCTCGGCCTATATAAGGCGAGTTTGTAAAACGTTGTAGGGGTTGGATTCTTGTTTGGTTGAGCCTAAGTAGCAAGAAGGAAATTAGGTTTGTAAACTCCTCTGGTTCCTTAGGGTCTAATTCATGTAATCTCAGCATTAGTAATAGACAGAAAGTCTTCTTTAAAACTTATCTTTATTGCTTTACTTAGCTTTTTATTACTATTCATTGCATCCTCGATGCTGTTCTAGCTGTCTTCGGACTGCAAACCACCACTAAAAAACTGTATGTACGAGTAGATCTGATGGCTTTAGTACCTTGTGTACCTATGCAGATTTTCTACTCGTACAAGTTATGTTGGTTATGTTCCCATTATACTAAGTTACAAGATACATGAGATATATTCAATACATTTTCCAGTATATTAGTTCGCTTGCGAATCACATGTAAGAAAATGGGTGAATATAAAGGAGTACTCTAAGAGCAGAGTCCGTGGATTATAGTTGTGGACGTCCACACGTCTAAGTACAAGAAAACTGGCCCATCCCAGGTACTTCCAGCGAATCCAGTCGAAACCCTAATTTGGAACTCAAGCGGTTCACGAACTGGTCGTGTACAGTGGCACCGATTTTTCCTCCTGTGTCCCATAAACATTGATCTCCATGCGTACATATACGTGAACGGTAGATTCAATATATTTGTCCTTGATTCCATTCGTGAACCGTCTAGTGAATATTTTGCGGGATTTTTCACGTGAGTTTTAACAAATAACTCCTTATCTCTTAGTTGGACTTAAGCTTATCAGAATATCTTTTGTGGTCCATCTAACGAATCTCAATGATTGAATAAGATAAAGGTGTTCCCATTTTCATTGGATCTCTATCTTGAAGTGGTTAAGAGCTAATAAACCACTTGGCAGATAAATGATTCCAAATGAGATTAACCTAGGGTTTCTGTGCAAGCCAAGTTACGGGTTCGTGGGTACTTTCTAACTTGTAGCACAAGTAATCTATTGTTTTATCTCAAAGAAACCTATCTTATTGAGAGCTATAAATAGAGGATAAAGAGCGAAAACCACAAACATCAAGCATACATGAAGTTTCTCTGTGGAATTGATCGTAAACTCTTTGCACTTCGGTGTAAGATTGTTGTGGTAGTCATCCTCTATTAGGTAGTTGTTCCTCCGTGGGATTTACCTAATGACTATAAAGACTTCTCTTGAGAGTTGGGAAGCACAGGTAGGAGATATTTGCCTTTGTGGTATTTATCGGATTAACCTGTAACCTTGGTAACCTAATCACGTTCTTGTCTATTCTACGGTCCTTTTCTTCTGCAATAAGGCCATTCAAGAACTGATACGCTACATACAGGGTTTTAACTGAAGCATTATACGGATGCACACGGTGTTGTAAGACATAGTTAGATCGAGTTGTGTAAGTTTCTAAAGTGATTCTTTTCACAGCTGAGGTAGAGACAAGTTCGGCATAGTTTACTTCATTTACTAGTCAGCCCCCGCTTGTAAGTAGATTTCCGTGTGACCTAGATCAATCCAAAGGAAGTCACCTTACGTATGTCAAACTGAAGAGGACAGTTCGAAACATATGATTGATAATTGTGGTTGCAAAGCCGAAATTGTTGACATAAGCCTTTAATAGAAGTTAAAGCAACTCATTGTCCTGTAAAGGACGACAACTGGAGGAATCAAGTGCGTGACGAACTGTGGGGGATCTAGAGACGTAAGAAGTGCGACAGTAACCAATTCACTTGGAGGGCTAGAGTTGGTCTCTGCTACATCTCAGACCGAAGTCTGATAGTAGGCTAGTGTTTGTAGACAGTTAGTTTTATGCGGTGTTCAAACTGGACGAGGTCCGAGGTTTTTCTACAAGTTATAGTTTCCTCGTTAAAAAAATCTCTGGTGTTTTATGTGCTTTACTTTCCACATTATATTTCTGATTATATAATTAAAGCAGACACAAGTATTACGTTATTATAACCGTTGAGTTGGTCTCAAATCCTTTCGAGGGATTCACCAAGACTTGTCTTGTATTATGGACTAATCACTTGTGATCCTAACTCCGGTAACACAGATTTGGATATTGATTTTTGAGATCCTCCATATCGTACCATAAGACTCACAAGCCCAAATGAAAATTTGGTTGTATTTCGGTACCCCTGCTTTTTCACATCAAATTGAGATTCTACCTGACAAAGCTTCGTTTACTTCAACACTAAGTGTCGGGGTATGCAGAATCGACTTTGGAATTGAAATCATCGTACATTATCTTGTGGTGGTAAACTTCCCGCCTTCAATACGTATATCTTCAGGTAAATACTTGTTTTGGCTCTGGATCTTTAGGTATCTGAGTTGTGATGTGCATGAAATCAAAATACATTTATATGTCTTCATCAGAAGAATCTATCAAGTAATAGTATGAAATTTCGGATTTTATTTGAGAAATAGGTTGATAATATGAAATTTATGTAAAAATTGGGTAGCGGTGTAATCTTTATCATTCGACAAAGACTTTGAGCTAAGTTATTTTCCTATAGTGGCTTTAATAGCGGTTGATTCACAACCTCTCTATATCGTTCATCTTTATTTTATCGATGGTCTACGATTGTCCTCTATGGCAATCTATGTGTCTGTCGTTTATTGGTCCAGGCTATCATGCACGGTTGTCTGTCCATACAGTTATTTTTGTAATATAACCAGGTGGTCTGTACGCCCAGTTTTATGTTTTCTCTCTGCAACTTTACTTTTCTCAAAAACTTACTCTGTAATTCTCTTATCTGATTCTTCCAGTTTCATTTCATTTCAATATTATGAATTCATCACTTGATTTCCGCTACATCTTGCGTTTCTTGATTGTATCTTTCTCAGATCTACTTTATCTGATTCTTTTCTTCGTTAATGATTCAAAAATTTCCATCTTCTTCAATGTCTGTTAACGAAAACCCTCTTGTTTCTTCCTTTTCTACCCTCTCTCTGTTTCACAATTGAATAATCTTGTTCATCTCAAACTCACTGATGATAACTTCATCACATGGAAAAAATTATTAGATCCAGTTATTCAACGCTACCGTCTTCTCAAATATA
Organism: Papaver nudicaule; assembly: GCA_023529015.1. Lineage (NCBI taxonomy): Eukaryota > Viridiplantae > Streptophyta > Magnoliopsida > Ranunculales > Papaveraceae > Papaver > Papaver nudicaule. Next base: position 4,654 of record JAJJMA010044156.1, read on the forward strand.
TGAATGGTTCTTATCCTTGTTCACCTCAATTTATATTAACACGAAATCATAATAGTGGAGTTGTTAATCCTCTTTACAATGAATGGCTTGATGAACATGCCACAATTCATATGTGGTTGAATGAAGTAATTTCTGATGTAGTGATTCCTTATTTCTCCAGATCCACTACTGGTCATCACTTTGGACTAGTATTGAAGAGAGATTTGGGCGTTCTTCATCAAGTCATGCACTTCATTTGAGAACAAAGTTCATGTCCATAGCTCAAGGTGATAAAACTATTCCTCAATTGCTTAAAGAGATTAAACTTTTGACAGATCAACTTGCTTCTTCCGGAGATTTTGATCAGATAGAGAACTTGTGTTATTACACTTAGAGCTTTGAATTCAGATTTTATCCCTTTTATAACTACAATGAGACACAAAACACCTGATGTTACATTTATTGAACTGCACAACAACCTATTGAGTGCGAACGTTGCTATTTGTGAGAGAAACAATAGCGTTGTGTCAAAATCTCACTACACGAAATCCAGTTTTTACCAACAGCAGCATTAGTCACGGTTTGCATTTCAGCAACGCGCATACGCTGTTGGGAAGCTCGTAACGTCTTCAATGGTCACTGAAAATGCGATCTGTTACAGTGCTCCGTGTTTTTGTTGGTGCAATTACCCGCCTACCCTCAATATTTCGGTGAACTTCCTAAGTTAGCCTCGACTTTTCTTTTCCCCGCCCAACTTTTGGTGTGATGAAATTTCAACCCCAGCAGCGTAACAGAACCTGTTTTTTATCTCAACGGAATTCTGTTGAATAACATTTGAGATAAATTTTGAAAATCAGAAAACAATAAAGAAAAATCACTGAAAATGAATTCATTTATTTTGTCCGAGTTTTGGTGATAAGGTAGAGAAAGAAGTTAATGTGTCTAGCTGAAAACAGTTGAGACATAACTTCTATTCGTCTTCACCTCCACGGATTTCATCGCCTAACATTCAATTCCTTTCCCCTTTTTTTTCCAGCGGATAATCCTTCGTTTGAGTCTGAGTTTCAGCTTGAGAAAACATCATCAACATCATTCAATCAGTTACTTCTTATGTGAACCTCGATTTGATATTAGTTTAATTATCAAATCGATTTCTCATAGAGTTATTGATTGAGATTTGGAATTTGAATTTGAGTTCATTCAGCAATTAGGTATTTCACTGATTTAAGAGGAATCAGAGTTCATTCAGCAATTAGGTATTTCACTGATTTAAGATTCATTTATTTATGTTAATTTCAAATATATGAACATCAATTGAATAACTGAATTCATCCAGCAATTACATATTTCCCTGATTTAAAATTAGAGTATGAGTATCTACATCTTTTCAGATCTGTATTTGGTTATAGATTTTTTGCTGATTTGTATGTGTGGTTTGTATGTGAAAGTGTATGATTGTTAGTATTTGTATCTTTAGTTGATGAACTTGGTAACATGAAGCATATTTCAATTTGGTAATGTAGGATGTCGGGGAATAAAGATTGGATGCTTGAAAAAGACCTATTTGGCCAAAAATATCGAGAGGGGGTTAGAGAGTTCCTCAACTTTGCATCAGCCAATGGGGATTCATCTGGTTGTGCTTGCCCATGTAAGAAGTGTGCTAATGAGTTTCGGCATCCATGGAAAATTGTCCAAAAGCATCTGTACGAGACGGGTATCTTGAGGACGTACAATACTTGGTACTTGCATGGTGAGGAATTGGTGGGTCAGAGTTCAACTAGTCGTTCTGTGGAGAAGGAGAAGGTTGCAGAAGAAGAAATGCCTGATTTCGACTGGGATGCTTATGCTGCTGCCAACTTTGGCCCTCATGCTGACCCTTATAAGCAAGTAGTCTGTGAAGAACAAGAGGTGGATATGGGGGAGCGTTATGCTAAGTACTCAAATTTGGCAGGGAAGCAGTTGCACCCAGTATCCGAAGGTATCTCAACCATCGGTGCTATCGTAGAACTGCATAATCTAAAGAAAACATATAAATTCTCTGGTCATTGTATGGATAGTTTGTTGATTATGTTAGGAAAATGGCTTCCTGGAAACAATTTCCCTAAAAACTATAATTCTACGAAGACGATGCTAAAGGATCTGGGGATGGAATGCAAGGATATTCATGTTTGCCCGAATCATTGTATGTTGTATCACAATGCAGATAAAAATCTTCAGCAATGTCGAGTGTGCCAAGCTAAAAGATTTAAAGAATTCAAAGATTCCGACGGGAAGATGCAGGTGTCAAAAGAACCTATGTTAGTGCTAAGATACTTTCCTCTAGGACCAAGAATTGCGAAAATGTTCTCTATTCCTTGGATAACAGCTTTCATGGATTGGCACAACCGAGCGGCAGTTTCTCGTCGTTATATGCGTCATCCGTGCGATTCACCTCAGTGGCGCAAGTTCAAGGAAAAATTCCCGGATTTTGCAGCGGAAGGCAGAAATGTTTACCTTGGAATATCGACGGATGGGTTTAATCCCCATGGCCAGTCGAATATAGGTTGGAGCTGCTGGCCTCTCGTATCTGTGGTTTATAATCTTCCACCTTCTTTGTGTATGAAGACTGAATTCCAAATATACAATATGTTGATACCTGGTCGCAAGTCACCGAGTGGAGACATTGATGTATTTATGCAGGTGTTTGTCGATGAATTAAAAACTCTCTTCAAAGACGGAAGGCGAGTTTGGGATTCTTTCAGAAAAGAGTATTTTATCGTGAGAGTAACTCTAATGTTTGGGATTCATGATTTACCTGCTCTTGGTATTTTAAGTGGACGAACAGTTCATGGGTACAATGGATGTGTTGTCTGCGCAGACAAAACTCGATGTACTCATATGGGCAGAGGATTTAGGAAGGTAGTGTACATTAACTATCGGATTTTCCTCAAGAGCAGGCACACCTTTAGGGATGGGAAATTCTTGGGATTGGACAAAGAGGAGAGAAAGTTGGCGCCAAAGAGACTAACTAACGATGAGTCGCTCGAGTTTTTGAAAGATGTTCATTACATACCTGGTAAGACCCAAAAACGCAAGGATGGTAAAAGACAGAGATACGTGTCTGATGATGAGACTGAGACTGAGGTTGAGGATGATTATGAGTTAGAGGATGGTGGTATTGATCAGAGGGATAATTCTGGTTTGGGAACAAGTATTTTCAATAGGAAGTGTTGTTTTTGGGAACTTGAGTCGTATAGCAATCTGAGTATATTTCATTCTATCGACGTGATGCACACGGAAAAGAACGTCATGGAACACATTTATCACGTTCTCTTTGATGATGGAAGTAAGGCTCAAAGGTTATGGGATAATCGTGATGAATTGCGTAAGAAAAAGCTCCACATTGGAGAGTGGAAAGAGAAGAAATTTAAGAATGTGATAGTAAACACCCCGGTGTGGGTTTTGTCTAAAGAAGAGCAGAAATTTTTTTGCCAGATTATTAGAAATCTGAAATTCCCTTCTTGCTCAAACTTGAGCAACAATGTGAGTGGGGATAGGTTGCTGAGCTTAAAATCTCATGACTATCATATTTGATTGAGTACTTGCTACCTGATCTGCTTCAACATGCCTTTCCTGGATGTAAACACCTTCGAATTGCACTTCAGCAAGTCAGTTTGTATTTTAGATTGCTGTGCTCTAAGGTCGTTAAAATAAAAGATCTGAGCCAGGCTAAGTGGATGATTGCAGAGGCCATGTGCGTGCTCGAAAAGTATTTCCCGGCTTCATTTTTTGATATAAGCGTGCACAGCATGGTTCATCTGGCTGAAGAAGCCTTGGTTTGTGGACCGGTTAGGTTCCGATGGATGTACCCACTTGAGAGGTGAATTGTCGTTTCACCAATTTACCCCTTCAATTTTTTTGCATTTTTTTGGGAGTTTTGTACTGAAATTTACATGTGCATATTGTATCAGGGCAATGAAGGAGTGCAAAGACCTTTGCCATAACAAGAGATACATTGAAGCGTCAATTTTAAATTCTATCATTCTAAATGAGGCTGTTAGGTATGCAATGAAGCAAGCCAAAGTTAGAGCCGAAGGAGGTCACAAAGCCAATTGGGCTACCTTTCTGGATGAAGATTCTGATTTCAGCGATGAGGGTTCCATTCTTGGAGATAAAGAAGTTTTGTTGAGCCCTGTTCAATGGGTTCAGATACATCGGTGGCTAATATTTCAGCGTTGTCAACCGGAACTAGATGATTATTACAGGTATTTGTTGTTATATAACTTCTGTTTGTATGGACACTGAATTTCTATTGATGATGGGTTGGTATTAAAAGTATGCTCTATATTTATGTTCAGGGATTACCGCACCGGCCATTCAGACGTTGGAGTGGACTTGGTCCAGTTTGAGACCGACTTCCTTTCATGGTTGTACAATAAGGTATGCCTTGTAGAACCGGTTTGTCAGAATAATTTAGGTGGCATTAATTCTGATTTATGGGTTTTCTGCGCTTTCGCAGCTTCGTGATGAACGGAATATGGATGGTCTCTTGTGGGATTACCTTAAAGGTCCGGATGAGGTAAGGGAGATTGAAAGATACCGTGAGAATGGATATGTTTTTTGTTCCCAAGCTTTTGAGGCCAAGCTTAGGACCCAGGATAGTGTTGTTACCATGTTTGCAGACACAACTTTTAGGAGCAAAAGAACTGATAAAGAGCCCGTGACTGTGAAAGTCAGGTGGTATGGGGTGATCCAACAAATCCTACAGTTGAACTATGGTTCATTTAAAGAATATGTGTTTTACTGTGATTGGGTGAAGGTGGAGACTGGAGTCAAGATGTGTAAGGATTCAGATTATCCTCTGGTCAATCTGTCAAGAATGAAGAAGAAAAATGCTATCACAGACGAGCCCGTGATTCTCGCGGAACAGGCTACTCAAGTCTTTTATCCCAGGATTTGAAAGAGCCAGCCTACTGGGTTCCTACGCATCCCTCTAGAAGACTAACTATCAGTGTAGACAGTGCAGATGTACCAGCTGAAGGCAGTTTTCAAGATATTTTAGAGGAAGAACCGCATCTTCGAGCTTTGCTCACCTATTGGAGCACCCCTGAGAATTTGAAATAATATGTACGTTTCCTTCTACTTTTGCTGATGTGTTTAACCCCTTTTAGAGTTGTTGTTGGTTTGTAACTTTTAAGGTTTGATCTATGCTTAGCTAACTCTGTTGACAATTGATTAATAGTCTTTTTACACTTGGTTTACACTTCTTTTATTCCACCCCCAATGTTAACACACACATTATATTTACACCCCGGTGGGTACCACCAAAACATCATCTTCTTTACTAATACTGTTTTAGTGCTAAAGAACAAACACACCTTTCATTAAAGATCTGCTGCTTTTGGAAGCACTCACTTTCTCTCTCAGACAAGAATATTCAGACTTTAAAGCTCCCAAAAAAAGGTTGCTTTCAAGGAGATTCAACGATTGATTAAGGAGGAAATCTATTTCTCTCTCAGAGAAGAATATTTAGCCTTTATCAATCTCTTTTTTGAAAAGGTAAGGTCTTTACTTTTGGGTTGTATTAGGATTCAACTGCCTTTGCATGTTGCATGGTGAATCTGTTAGTAGTAAATGAAGTAGAATGCTAAAAATGAAGTGGAATCATGATAGATGGTGTGAAATCAAGATGCATGAATTGAAATTTTGTTATGTTGGTCTATTTCTACTCACTCAATGCTTTTAGTGCTGCTCTGTTTAATTAGATTTTTAATTAACAAATTTGATGAAATCATGACATGGGTTTAGTTTGGTTTACGTTATTATGATCTCCAGATGTGTTTGATTTCAGTATTGTTTTTATGAAAATTTTAGGGTTTTGGTCTGTTTCAAATGTCAAGTACTGGGAATTGATGTTGTGGTCAGTTTGTTGTTGTTTATAATAAGATAATGCTGTGGATATTGATTTCCATGTATGAATGTTGGGCTCAAAAAAAGTTGTTGTTTTGAATGAAAAATGCAGGGGAAATGGCAACTAACTCAGATTTCTCTGAGAGGGAGAGGCGGAGAAAGGGAAAAGGAGCAAGGTTAGATGATAATTCATCTGAAAACAAACCACCACCATCAGCGTCATACGATAACGATGCACAATCGCATCCGTGGAATCCTTTGATTGCGTTCAATGACATCATCTATCGTTGCACGCTAGCTCAAGCGAGACTGATCCAGAAGCGTGCAAATGACCATGTGTTGGCGATGGAAGTAGGTCTGCAGGTGAGAAAGGATAGAGAGGAAGAAAGCAAGAAGCGGAAAAGAGAAGAGGAGGATGATGCTGAGTTGGAAGAGTACCGTAGGAGGAAGCGAAGAGAAGCCCAGCAGCAGCTGGAGATTCAAGAAATGGCGCCTCCAGCTGAAGGTATAGAGTCTGACAATGACGCGGAGGAAGAAGAACCTGAACCTGAGATTGAAGAAGAAGAAGAAGAAGAAGAAGAAGAACATGTACATGAAGCCGACCCGTTTCATGTAGGAAACTTTATTGATGAGCTGGTGGCTGCTGATGAGGAGCAAGAATTGAAGGTGGATGATTGGTTCGAATACCGGATGGGGGAAGTAGATGATGTGTGTGTTGTTGATTCTGCTGCTGCTACTGGTACTGCTGTTGTTGCTTTTAATGAAGAAGAAGAAGAAGAAGAAGAAGAAGAGGAAGATAATGGGGATGAAGAGGAAGATTCTGACGAGGAGGAGGAAGAAGAACCTGATGATGAGGAA